>RJWM01034285.1:0-19791 GCA_004363535.1 Dasyprocta punctata | reverse complement strand
TACCATCCTGCAACCTATCGTATGTACCTCGATTATAGCACCTTGTATTTACATTGCAACTGCTTTTTATTAGTATGATGGCACCATTAAACCATGAATTCCTCAAGAGTGGGGATCATGCCTTTTCTTTGTAATGTTCCCAGGGGCATGAATAGCACTGAGTTCTTAGGAGAAGCTCCATATGTATATATTGAAAAAATGAGACCCCAAAGATTTCATGAGTCTACATTTCTCTATTTATTGTACTTCAACCACACTCCCACCCGATTTGCCCCCCCATTAGTCCCTTCCTAAAAGTCACAGTTAACTATTCACTGGTCTGTTACTTGCATTTTTCTGGGTCAACACACTGGATGCCCAGATACTCCCAGACTGTCAGCCACTGGTGGCTGTTCTGTTTGTGATTCACCAGAGGCTATTTCCTGCATGGGTTCAAAATCATAAGTCACACGCGTAGTTCCTTACATTAGCAAAAAGTCCTGCTTATCCTGGTTTCCAGTGGGAAGCCCTGCACCGTCTCATTTTAATTAAGCTGGCTTAGTATTTGTCAGAGTTCTCCAAGATATAGTTTGTACCTTGAAACACAAGAAAATCAACTCTGTGAAGGCGCCATAGTTTTATTAATATAACTTTTAAAGAAAACAACTTATATAACCCAGCCATAATCCATTTATGATAAGCTATGAGGAGGGAAAGAGAGTAGATCTTATCTTAGAGTTGAAATGGTTTGATAGGAAGATTTATAGAGTGTACTGCAAAGTCAATTTCTAGTGTTTAAGTAATTAAAAAATACTTCAATATTTTTCTGACACTAGGTTAAATAATCATAGGAATATGATCATCTCTGTCTTGTTTAGTCTTTGCATCTCAAAAAAGACTATTTCAAGAAATCTCCTACTGAAAGACTAAAAAGATAAAAGTTCATGGTTCTGAGTGTCGCCAAAACAAGAATTTTGATCTCTCAAAACTTGACCTTTTGGAGGTCAACTATTCTAGCTCTCCCATTTGTATTTTGCCAGGAATAACTGAAACATTCCAGAAAAATGAGAATCTGTCCTATTTTTAGAGGTCTGGAAAATAAATATCCATCGACAATTGTCTCACTGTGTAGTAACTCTCTAGAACTCTTTTCTCAGGTCTTCTCTAAGGCCCTCATACTTCTACCTGAGTCCTTGCTTTCTTCCAAGCCTGGGCAACACCACCCATAAGACCACACACTCACATCGGGATGCTCTTGGATGCACCTAATGGAAACCTTGACTCAAATGGATTTGCTCAGGAAATTTGGCCCCTCTCCTCACGGCAAGTGTGAGGTCAAATGGGCTCTGAAGTTATTTGGTTTGGTGACTCAACACCTTCGGAAACGTCTTCCATCTTCCCTTGACCATCCACACAGTTTGCTTCAGTCTGAGGCTGGGAATAGATGTAGTATACATCCATGCAGGACAAAATCTGGAGGGAGAAGAGTGGTCAGTGTCTCCTACATCTCCAACTTGGAAGGAAAGAAACCTTTCCTAAAATTTTTTGACAGACTTCTTTTCATGTTTTTCAATCAGAATTGGCCATTTTTGAGCCAAGTGTTGACAAGGATGAAATGACCATGACTGATCAACCATAGGTGGGGTAAACCACAAAGGTCATTGCACATTTCTATCATTCCTTTCACTATTTTCCTCGGGTCTTGGGCTCTCTCTTACACCCTAAGTCATGTCTTCCACTAATAGAGAAGAAACCATCAAGGAGAGAAGGACAGGGGAACAAACAGATCAGAAAGTGGGAGTATTTAAGATTGTAATAAGGACACAACTTACAAGTTGGAGGATAGAATTTACTGAACGTACACTTTGTCACACTTACTGGTTTAAATCACCGAACATTTAGTTAAATGATAGTCTCTCTGAGTTTGTATTGAACCATAAACATGATCTGACTAATGTGAATATTGGCAATGAAATCAGACAAGCCTGTGTGTGTCTCTAGGCCAATTAGTTTAATTGTATGGAAGCTCAGTTTCTTTGTCTGAAAAACAAATAATCATAAGCACCTCGTGGGGTGTTGTGAGTACACAAACATACAACCAGTACATCATGCCCTGTATATAGGTACAAGACACTTTATATATAGGTAAATAATAAAGGGAAGGAATTGAAGATGTCAGGAAAGTCATCAAGAAAGCCAGAATGTTTCTCACCAGTTCAAGTAGTCAGTCATTAGGCTACCATTTCCTTCTCATGGTTTCTTAACAGGGGCCCACAGATATTCTTCTAAAAGACTATGTTTTTGAAAACAGAGATGATACTGTATATTTCTTTGCCTCTTTCTGTTGCTTGGTGGCTACCTTTTCTTCCCAATAGGAAGTATATCACCTTGTGAAAGTAAGTAGCCAATAAATACTTGTGAATTGGGTGAGTGAATAAAATGACACTGCAAGACACTAGACAATAGTCTGGTCCTTTGTCAGCAATGCTCTGCTGAAGTTGTGATGGAGAGCTTTGCACAAGCTAGTGTAAACCTGGTAAAGTGGTGGCAGTTTATCTTAGCTAGGAGCTGGATGTGAAATCAGCAGAAGTTAAATCAAGCCCAAGAAAGTCTGGAAGAATGGAGATGAGATATTGTCCTTCTTTTGGAATGTGTTGAGTGATTCATTTCCATTGACAGCTCTACAAATTTGGACAATTTTTCACTACTTCAAGGTTCAAAGCCCTGCTCCTATGATGAAATGTGATTTGTTAAACACAGTGGAAACTGACACACAGAAAGTGCTTATGAATTTCTCTTTTGTCATAGTTTCGGATGGCAAATGTTCCAGTTATTTGTAAAGATGGCCATTTTTTTCCCCTCACTTCTCTACCTCCTACCTCAGATTTCCATGGGATGAGCTTTTGGTTGTGGGTAATGATAGTTCCTTCCATCAGTGTAGTGCTTTATGGTATGTAAAGCAATTTAAAGTACATAATTTCATTTGACCAGCACATAAATCTAGTCAGGTAGGTGTTACTGACTTCTATTTCTCAAGCAGAAAAATTGAGCCTCAAAGATCTTAAGTTATTTACTCTTAAATGATTTAAACTTGGATTTTCTGATTTAAAAAAGAAGCAACAAAAAGGTGGGAGTTTTGATTTGCTTTTAAAAAAATAATATTACCCCAAGAACATCACTATGTTAGATGTTTCTATTTACCTCCCAAATACGTAAATTCGCCACAGGATGAAAAGACTAACTTCTTTAGCCCTTCACTTGTATACATCCTTTAAAAACTCTTAGAGCACCCCCTCCATGTGTTTATAGAATTACCTTGTTGTGAAATGTGTTAGCAAAAAGATTGAATTATCTTTATAACCCCAAAATGTATAAACTTCAGCTTATAAAGCCTGGTACTATTAACTGCTCTCAAATAACAGAGTCTATTTTTAGGTGGGTTGGCATCCTATTAAAGGCTACATTTTTGGCCAATGGCATAAAAACCAGCAGTTTGTTAGTTTTAGGAATTTCCTAAATGCAGAGCAGTGGGTGTATTGTTCTTTCTTCCTTTCCCCATCCAGTTATTTGGGACATGGATATAATGACTGGAGCTTTAGCTGACATCTTAGACCATGATAATGAAAATCTTATATTAGGAATGGTGAGGAGAAGAATTGTAGAAGCTTGGTTCTAAATGACTACTATGTTCATCTTGGATTTCCAATTGATTGCTTTTAGGTAGGAGAAATAAAACTTCTCCTATAGACTTATATCTTCACCTTTTGGGTTAAAGGAAAACCATAAAAGTTTTGAGAGTAGGATGAGGCATAATCAGATAGGTTTTTAAAAACAGTTATTACTGAGGTGCCACATAGTAGCAGTAGTGTAGTATGGATGTACCATACAGTTTGGTTGATCTCTTACTCACTAAAGAATATTTTGGTTGTTTCCAGTTTAGGACTATTACAATCAGAGATGCTCTCAGCAAGCATGTTTAGACTTTATGCAGACACATACATTTTTATTCTCTGGGAAAAAGACCAGGAGTGTGATTGCTGGGCAATACGGTGCATGCTTAGTTTTTTTTAAATTTTTTTTTAATTTTAAAGATAGTAAAATTCAACAAAACATAACAGAACAAAGTCAATCAAAACGAAGCAGTAGAACTGGTACAGGACTTCAAAGAAAGATACTAGGAAAACAATAGCTACTATTGTATATCTTGCTATTTTCAGAATAGTTGATCATTCCAGCAGGTATAGTAAAATCAAACCAAAAACAAAACAGAATAAAACCAATAAAAACAGAATGTGAAATAAAGCCAAAAAAATTAATCAGAATAAAACAAAACAATGAGAATAATATTGGGCCTCAAAGACAAGACAGAAGAGAATCCCCCATATTTGCTACATTGCATGTTTTCATCTTCCCAAGAGATGCTCAGACTGCTGGCCCCAGGCCTGCAAAATCAACCAAACAACACAAGCATTTAGTTGCTTTATGTACCTTAGTTGCTATCAACTTAGCTTGTCCTCTGAACCAGCAGGTTGCTTCCAGGGGTGGGGGGAGTAGAGGGAGATGTCCTTGATTCTTAGCCTGCACACCCATAGGCATATGGGAGGTGCATCTTTCTCTTCCTGGAGTCTGTGCCGGTGGTGCACTCACCAGGAAGGCAGGCTAGTTGTCTTCTGGTTGGTGCCTCTCTGACCCAACATGGCAGGTTCTCGAGAGGCACATCTTTTGCTGCATGTTTAGTTTTTTAAGTCATTGAAGAATTATTTTCCATTTTGTAATCCCAACAGCAATGCAAGAGGGATTCAGTTTTTCTGCATCCTTACCAGCATTTGGTGTTTTATATTAGCTGCTCTAATATGAGTGTAGTGACAGCTCACTATGGTCTTATTTTGAATTTCCCTAATGGCTAATGATGCTGCATATGTCTTTGTGTGCATATTTGTCATCTGTGTATCCAGTTTATTTAAATGTCTCTTCATGTCTTCTGCCCATTTCCTAAATGAATTATTTGGTTTTTTAATGTTAACTTTTGAAAAAAATTATTCTATATAGAAATCCTTTGTCAGATATTTGGTTTGCAATATTTTCTCTCATTTTGTAGCTTGTGTGTCCTTCAGGGTCTTTGGTAGAGACAAAGTTTTAGCTTTGATGAAGTCAAGCTCATTGATCTTTTTCTTCATAATGTCCTGCCAAAGAACTTTTCACTGAACTCAAAGTACCAAAGATTTTATCCTGTTATACGTGTAAACCTAGGGTCCATTTTGAATTGTTTTTTCATGTGATGACTAGGTTTAGGTTAACGCTTTTGCCTATGTATATTTTCAGCACATTTTTAACAATTTTATTTTAAAGATAGTAAAATCCAACAAAACATAACAGAACAAAGTCATTCAAAATGAAGCAGTAGAACTGGTACAGGACTTCAAAGAAAGATACTAGGAAAACAATAGCTACTATAGTATATCTTGTTATTTTCAGAATAATTGACCATTCCATCAGGTATAGTAAAATCAAACCAAAAAACAAAACACAATAAAACCAATCAAAACAGAATATGAAACAAAGCAAAAAAATTAATCAGAATAAAGCAAAACAATGAGGAAAATATTGGAATCAACCCATGTTTTGAAAATGTTGTCTTTCCTCCACTGAGTTGGATTTGCAGTTCATAAAAATAAATTTTTTGGTTGTCTATTCTGCTCCATTAATCTATGTGTTCCTTCCTTTGCCAATTCCACAGTCTTGATTTTTGTAGCTATCTGACAAGACTTGAGATCAGGCACACTGATTACTCTCAGAACTCTCTCTGTCTCTCTGTCTCTCTGCCTCTCTCTGTCTCTCTGTCTTTGTGTCTGTCTGTCTGTCTCTGTCTCTCTACTACCTCTACTACTACTACTACTACTACTACTCACGGCCTCTCTTAGTTACTTTTCATCATTGCTGAGACAAAGAACAAACACCCAAAGTTAAAGGAGGAAAGTTTTATTTTGGCTCATAGTTTGTAAAGGTTTCAGTCCATAATCGGCTGACTCCAAGGCAGGGTGAAACACAGCAGAGGAACAGCACAGATGATAATCAGTTTGTAGCAAGTGGAAGGCAGCCAAAGCAACCAAGCAGCAAGCAACAAAGCATAATCAATGATCCTCTTTCTGTCCTTTATATTTCATCCAGGCTACCCACCTTTAGGATTGGTAGCATTCACACCCTTAATTCTAGCATTGCACCCTCAATCCCAGCATCACACTCCCTAGATTCAGTCACCTCCAAAAAGCTCCACCTATGAATGCATGAGGTTTTTGGGGAACATCTAGCTACAAGGCATAACAAGGCCTTTGAGCTGAATTACATCTCCAGCTCTTTTTCAGTATTTTTTTATTTGGAGATAGAGTCTTGCTAAGTCATTAACTTGCCCCGGGTGGGCCTGAAGTAGTGATCTTCCTGCTTCAGTCTCCCAGAGTGCTGAGATTATAGGCTTGTGCCACTGTGCCTGGCTTTTCTTGGGTTTGAACTATTATAGATTATTTTTGCCTTTCTATGTAAATTTTAGAATAACCTTGCCTATTCCATAAAAAAAAATCTTGCTGAGGTTTTGTTAAGTGCTCAATTGTATGTTCAACTGTATATTAACTTGAAAGAATGTTTTGAAAAAAACTATAATAAATCTTTCAGCTTAGAAACTCAGAATATCTTTTCATGTATTTTTATCTCTTTGATTTCTTTCATTATTGTTGTGTAGTTTTCAGCATACAAGTACTATTCCTGTGTTAGCAAATTCACACCTAAATACTCCATGCTTTGGAGAAATTATAATTTTAGATTGTAAATTTCAGTCTTCAGGTGTTGGTTACTTATATGTAGAAATGGAATTTATTTATGCATATTGATCTGTATTTTGTGACTTGCTGAACTTGCTTATTAGTTCTATGAATATTTTATAGATTTCTTTGGATTTCTGTATGTAGACTTTTATGTCATTTGTAAATAAAGACAACTTCATGCCTTCTTTTTCAACTCTAAAAACCTTGTTTCCTTTTCTTGCCTTACCGTGATCAGAGTTTCAATGCAAGAATAAAAGTGATAAAATGAAAAAAAGTAAATGAGAGTGGACATTCTCATTTTGCCCAAGATTCAAAGAGGAAAATATTCTTTTTTCACCATTAAGTACATCCTGCTAGCTTTGAGGGGTTTTTTGTATATGCCTTTCATCAAGATGAGAAAGTTCAAAGACAAGTATCACATGATCATCTCAATAGGTGCAGAAAAAGCTTTGAAAAAATCCAACACTAATTCATGATAAAAAATTCTATGGAAAATTGGAATAGATGGTCTCTACCCCAATCTGATAAAATTCATATATGATAAACCAACAGCCAACATCTTATTAAATGGAGAAAAACTGAAAACTTTCAACCTAAAATCAGGAACAAGACAAGGATGTCCATTATTGCCACTCCTATTCAATACAGTTCTGGAAATACTAGCCAGAGCAGTTAGACAAGAGAAAGAAATAAAGGGAATAAGGATAGGAAAGGAAGAAGTAAAATTATCATTATTTGCAGATGACATGACACTCTACATATAAGACACCCAAAATTCCATTGAAAGACTTCTAGATATAATAACCAAATTGAATAATGTAGCTGGATGTAAAGTCAACACTCAAAAATCAATAGCATTCCTGTACACAAACAACAAACTCTCTGAGAGAGAAATAAGGGAAATTGCCCTCTTCACAATGGCATCCAAAAAATGAAATACTTAGCAATCAATCTAACAAAGGAAGTAAAAGATCATTGAAAATTACAGTACTCTGAAAAAAGAAATCAAAGAGGATTTCAGAAAATGAAAGACACTCCTTGTTCATGGATAGGAAGAACAAACATTGTGAAAATGGCCATTCTCCCAAAATTATTACACAGATTTAATGCAATTCCAATCAAAATACCATTAGCATACCTCACAAATCTAGAGAAAACATTTCTAAAATTCATCTGGAACCAGAAGAAACCTAGAATAGCAAAGGCCATTCTGAGCAACAAAGATAAGGCAGGAGGCATCACAATCCCTGCCCTAAAATTATACTACACATCTACTGTGATAGAATCAGCATGGTACTGGAATAAAAACAGACCTGAAGATCAATGGAGTAGATTAGAAGATACAGCCACAACTACAAACACACTCAGACACTTTATCTTTGACAAAGGGGCCAAATATGTTGACTAGAAGAAAGACAGCCTCTTTAATAAGCGGTGCTGGAAAAACTGGCTTTCCATATGCCAAAAAACTAAACCCATGTTTACCACCATGCACTAAGCTAAAGTCAAAATGGAACAAAGATCTAAATATTAAAACAGAAACACTAAACCTGCTGGAAGACAAAATAGGTAGAAATCTTGAAGACATAGGGGTAGACAGAGAGTTCATAAACAAAAATCAAACTGTACATGAAGTACTTCCCAGAATCAACAACTGGGATCGCATCTTATTAAAAATTATTTTACATGTCAGAAGAAATCTCCAACAGGGTAAAAAGAAAACCCACAAATTGGGAAAATATCTTAGTCAACTGTCCCTCAGACAAAGGACTTCTATCTAGAACATATAAAGAATTGACAAAAATAAAAAGAATCAGGCCCCCCCAAATTAAAAGACCCAATCCAAAAATTGTTATCTGAGATGATGACTCACTTCTCAGATGAAGAAATACAAGTGACAAATAAATATGTGAAAAAGTATTCAGCATTATTGATCATTAGAGAAACACAAATTGAAACAACACTGAAATTTCGTCTCACTCCAGAAAGAAGGGCCAAGATACAGAAATCAACCAATAAAAAATGCTGGAGGGGCTGTGGGGAAAAAGGAACTCTTTTCCTCTGTTGGCGGGAGTGTAGGCTGGTGCAACTGTGGAAATCAGTGTGGAGATTCCTCAGAGAGCTAGGATTAGAGGTTCCATTTGACCCAGCTATTCCACTTCTGGGCATTTTCCCAGAAGAATTAAAAACATCATACCACAGTGATATATGTGCAACCATATTTATAGTAGCACAATTTGTACCAGACAAATCTTGGAAACAACCTAAATGCGCATCAACTGAGGAATGGACAAAAAAGATGTGGTATTTTTATACAATGGAGTACTACTCAACTATAAAGAAGGATCACATTGAGGCTTTTATAGGTAAATGGATGTGACTTGAGACCATACTCATAAGTGAAATAAATCAAACTCACATGTGTAAATATCATATTGTCTCCCTTGTGTAAGAAACTGAAAGAACAAATAAGATCCAAAATCTACAATCAATATTGTGTAAGGGTCAGAAACTGCTCAAAGGGAAAAAGATATTGGGATGGGGAAAGGAGGAAAGAAGGAACGGAAAAGAAAAAAGTTAAAAATTTGTATATATATATACATAAGATAGCTAAGATGACTACACTACTAAATTCTATCAGTTCTTGGAAAAGAACAGTTAATACTCATACGATTACATCAATTTTGCATGTCTACATCTGGTAATCTAAGTAACTCTTTTGAAGATAATATGCAGTACAACAACCATTGTTAAATTCCTATAATCTTGTTTTGAAAGCCTACATTGTTATTGTTTTGGGTTTGTTGTTGTTTTTTGTTTGTCACTTTTGCTTTTTGGTTTTCTTTTCTGTTTTTTTCTTTTTAATAAAATTTTAAAAAGATGAGTAAATTTCCTTCTATTCTTAGTTTTATGTAAATTTTTTCCATGAATCACTGTTCATTTCTTCCAAATATCTTTTCTGTATCTATTGATAAGATCATGTGATTTTTATTCTTTAGCCTGTTAATATGAAAGATTACAGTGGTTGATTTTTAAATAGTGAGCCATCACTGTATCCCCATAACAAATATTTCTTGGACATGGTATATTATTCTTTTTGTATATTGATGAATTCTACTTACTAATATTGCGTTAAGAAGTTTTACATTTATACTCATGGAAGGGGATAAGTCCTGTCTGCAATTGTTTTTTCTTTTTGTATTTGTATTATCTATCTGACTTTGGTATCAGGGTAACACTAGCTGTATCAAGTAAGTTAGGAGGTTTTCCCCTCACTTCCATTTTGTAAGACAGATTGTATAGCATTTGTGTTAATTCTTTTTAAAATGACTGGAAGAATTCTCCAATGAGACAAGCTTTATTCTCTTAGTGCCCAAAAACCACAACAAAAAAACAGGGAAAAAAGAAAGAAACAAATCCAACTCCAAGTAATAAAACAGCATACTCACTACACTGTGAGAGAGGTACTTTGCAAACTGTGAGTTGTTCTCTTTAATGCCAGAGGGATGGTGCAGTCAGCGAAAGAAGAGTTCAGAGTGAGCTGGAATAGTCAGAAAGGTCCTGATGGATGAGATGAAGTTCTGGATGGACACAGCTATGTGGAGAATGTGAAGTTTGGTGAAATGAAAAAAATTAAGAATCTGTAAAGTATTTAGGTAAATGTAACCAACTGGAAATATAATGAGCACATGGTATGTGAAGGACACTCAGACAGTTCTTGTGCAGAGTTCAAAAGAAGTTTTCAAAGTGGGGTGCTCTGGTTTTAGGGCTACTGATGATATCCCTGATCCATGAAATGGTGATACAAGCTCCCAAACTTTGACCTCGAATCTCCCACTGTTTAGAACACTCGAACACCAGCAGCCAGCAGAAGCAGTGAGAACATGTCAATACTGGGGAACTTCTGGGCAATGGACTCAGTGCAACACCTTCAGGACTGTGAGTAAATATTTGTCACCTCTTTAGTGATGCCATCATCTTATTTCTCTTACTGTCACTGTTCAGAATGCTCTGACAGCTGCCAGGAAGTGGAATGACACACTATTATAATAAAAATTATCGGCATCTGTAGGGCTGCTAGACACTGTGTCCTTGGAACCTTTCGGATGCTTTGCCATGCTCTCCCCTCATTCTCTGCCATGGCTGCTTCCCACCATCCCCTTACCCTGAGACGTCACTTTAGATGTGTCTGTATGCCCAGCTGGCTTGAAAGTTCCTGTGACCCCAGGGGCACATTTTGTGGCATTGACCTTAGGGAATTCTGAAGCAGGTGCACACACCAGAGATCTGTTTTTCGCTGTCTTCATTTTAAATATAGTGCTGTCCTTAACTCACAAAATAAAGACTTGAAGATGTCAACAATTGGATATGGAATGGGATTTTAAGACTAGCTTTTAAATTTCACTATGGTAGATTTGCTCAATATTAAGGAAGTTCCAGTATTCTTTATTTAGTAGTAATTAGTATTTCACTTGCTTTATTTTGAAATGCATTATTTTGTAAGGAGCCTAAGTAAGGTGTCCCCTGTCTGAATGAAGGCCATGAAAATGTACATCTCCTGGGAATTTTCAGAAACATTGTGGGGAGTGTTTGACTGACAGATAAAGTTGTGTTTACTTTAGCAACTTTCTAGAGCAAAATAACAGTGACCACTTGGGAACTTACCATGTACCAGCCGCTGATGTACATAACACCCCAGTGAACTCGGTGTTGTAATCATCCCAGTTTCCAAGATTCTGAAGTTGAGAGCAAAACTGGTTAGGCAATGTGTCCAGCATCAGTTAGCTAGTGCACATGTAAGTCTAGATAAAGTTCAGATATATTTAATTTTTGACTTATTCTTGGCTAGTGCTCTACTGCTCCTGAATAAAAATCAAGGGATCTGTCTTGTTCTGTTTGGGCTGCTATAATAAGATATTGTAAACTGGGTAGCTTATAACTACAGACATTTGTTTCTTCAGTTCTGAAAGCTAGAGAGCCCAAGGTCAGTACCAATTCAGTGTCTGGTGACAATTTAGCACCTTGTCGTTGTGTCCTCACATAGTAGAAGTGGTGAAGGTCTTTCTGGGATTTTTTTATTTTTTCAGAACTGGAGATCAAACTCATGACCTCAAGCTTGCCAGGCAGGCGCTTGTGCCACTGAGCTATATCCCCAGCTATGGGGTCTTTTTAAACAAGAGCATTAATCCATGTAAGAAGGCTCTGCATATGAATAACATCACTTCCTAATAATAACACCTCGAGAATAAGGATTTCAAGAAATGAATGTCAGGGGCACAAAAACATTCAGATCGTAGCAGAATTCAATTATTAATGTATTTTGTAAATTTTAACACATAGTCCTATATATGTGCCACAACCTTATATGAGAACCTTAACTAAATGTGCACTGTCCCTTCAGGACAATGATGGTCCAAATCCACAATAATTTTTACTTCCAAATATGTCAACTGACATATTGAAACTTCTGTGAAATATGAACATGTGTTTCAAAATGTTCAAATTGAGCTGATTTCCTCTTCTAATCACTTTCTTAGAACCAAGAGTTGTGTCTTCTAGAGAGTGCAACCTTGGCTCTTCGTTGCATGAGGTTCAAAGAGTTAGTGAAACCCCGGGTTCTCTTTTTGTTTGGTTTTGTTTTCTGCATGAGTTAGGTTTGTGTTATAGGAGAACTTTCTCTCTCTGCCTCATTAGCTCAGTTTACATTATCTGTGAGAATCTTATGAACTGTACACATATGGGTCACAGTTCTTCTATCCTTGGCATGACTATTGACAGAGAAAAGTATGAATAGTGTGAGTCATGCTCTGACTTAGAGGGGAAAGCAGGGCAGAACAAAGGAGTGCAATGACACCTAAAATTATTAGGATTATAGTCTTTGAAATGGATTGGGACATCTCTGGAAACAGTGGACTAACAGCAATTTTTCTTTGTAGTAGTACATAACAATTAGGAAACTAAATATGCTGAGTGAAATTGGTGCTTCCCCCCAGTAGACTCATAATGTTGGTTAATTGATTTGCTACTGGAACAGAATTCTTTATCCTGGATTAATTGTGTGCCTTTCTGATGACTCCTGGGTAGGAAAAGTTGGCACATAGTGATGATGGTAGACTCAGACATGCAGTAGAACTATCATTGCCTGGAGTCAAACAAAAATTACACAATTTAAAAACTCAGAGTCTAAGAGCTAATATATTATCTGTAAGAGAACAAAAGGTAGAAAGTTTCTTCTAAAATCATGTAGATGATAAATGTCAGGAATTCATAAATTGTACATTTGTGATTAGGCCAAAGGAGTCAATATTATTTAACAACAAAAAAGAGATTGAAGTCAGGTAGCAGCATGAAAATCTTATGTGCTGTGCCATGGAGCTAAGTCTGAAGTTAAACCTCAGGCCTGGCTGCAGATCAAGATGCTTTTGAGAGACAGATTTTATCTCTCTAGATCTGAGCTTCCTTATTTTGAAAAGTGTTGATCTCTAATGTCCACCATAAGTAAAGGAGAAGCTCCCTTTTCATAGAGGAGTCCTCTCTGCAACATCCCCTGCACAAGGGGGAACGTTGCTTGGGAAAATGGGACTGATTCATTTGGTTAATTCTACCAAATGGCTTTAAAATTAATCCACAGAAAGACAGAAAGAGGAAATGCCACTGTGACAATAGCACATTCTCATGATGTTCTTCTCCCCATAACTTACTCTAAATGAAGGTAGAAACGAGGACACAGAACTTTTGTCACAGATGGAAAGAGAAAAAGGAATGCCAGTCATCTTGTTCTAATTCATGTGCATTGAAAAAAAATCCTTCCCTCATGGTTTCCATAGCTACTCCACCCCCTCAGTTTCATTGCAAGTTGTCTAAGAGAGAGGTCAGGGACTAGTAGCATTGGCATCTTCTCACCCATCACCATGGAAGAGGGCATCAGAGTCACATATCATGCATGCTGCTAATCAACACCTCAGATGTCACTGAGGAGGGCAAAGCAAATCCAAACAGAATTCTCTCAGCCTAAACAATTTCTTCTTTCCCTTGAAGCTTTAAAATTCTTAGTGAAAGATGGCTTAGGGGTGTCCTTCAAGCTAAATACAAACTAGAACCTTGAGGTGCGATATGATTGTTTATCATAAAGTAAAAACACGGATTTTAAATATTTACAACAAATACATTTTCAATCACCATTTTGTCCCATAAAATAAGATTATATTCACTTTAAAGTTAAAACCACAGCAATAAAAAATAATACTTTTAGTTCAAAAAACCGACCTTCTCCTAAGGTTACCCTTCATTTGATTTCTAGGGTCCCTCCACTCCATGCTGTCACCAGCACTAGGAAAACATCCTCTGGCCCTATCCTGATCTTTGCACATCTTTCCTGAAAAATCCTTCCCTAAGTTGTTTTCTTCCCATAAGTACTGATTCCATGTTTCAATAGAATTCCTTGGTTAATGTTCAGATAAAGATTTTTAACCACCCCTTAATGATGTTTAGGAGTGTTCGTTCTTGGGACCCTTGGGCTCTGAGTTCAGCTGCAGGGTTAATGTCTAGTATGGCTGGGAACCGCTCTGCTCTGCTCCTTGCTTCTAGTTTAGGGCATAAAAAACCTCCTTAGCAAGCTAATAGTTCCTTATTGAGAAATCTTTCTCCGCTCCTCCTCACACTTTGCAACACATAAAGACAGACAGATGTTCTTTTATGACCCACACAAGCTTAACTTCATATTTAGACACCTGACTAAAGATGGTGTATTGGAAATACACTTAAATTCTCTTTCTTTGCAGAGCTCAGCAAGATGAATAAAGAAGAAAAACAATATGTTAAACCCGCAACAAAGAGAATGGAAGGCAGGCTAAAGAACTACTTAAACAAAATTCTAAATATATTACGTGAACAGGGATTGTGAAACCAGTTGAGGAGGTCATAATTTGAAGACCTCATATACAGTATGTCGACAACATTTGGCTGATGTAACCTCTCAAAATCTCTTGATGTGCTGAATGGAGATGTCAGATACAGTAGAAGAATAAAGCTTGGAGCTAAAAGCGAGATTAACTGACAATCTGGTTACAGAATAATTAACTCTCCTTTCTCCCCATCCCATAGAGCTATCACCTTCAGATGGAGACGGGAGTTTCTGGGCGGGAGAGGGGGAATTGAATGGTTCTTGGAAAGATGCGGTAGCACTAGAGATCTCCCACATCATAGATGATTTCCCACATGATAAAGCAAACTCCAATACTTTGCCAGCCTTTCCCCACATATATGAGCTCCAAATCAGCTATCCATGGTATTACTTTGAAATATGAACAGCCAAACAAGGGCCCCGACATCTCTGAGGCACCCCGTAATGGTGGGAAGCCTGGAGAGGTAGGTGAGTGGATCCACAGGAAGAGTGGAGATGCAGGGAACAGAAGATAACTTTAAAAAGAAAATACAGCTAATATCTACAGGATAGGAAGGGAACTTGGAAGAGGGTTGGAGTAGTTGTTGAATGAGCCAGTCCAAAACCTGTTCCTCTTAACAGACACGCAAAACAGCTCAGCTTCACATTTAGTCAATCAGTGCGCTCTTCTATGTGCTAAGTTCATCCTGAAGATGGATGGCAGACAATTTTGTTACAAATGGCATTTGATTGGTTTTATTCAGGGTAGTAGTAAATTTCATCTGTCCATTGCTTCTTCATTGAGTGCAGCCTGAAAGATGGAGAAGAATGAGAATTATGAGACTAGAAAATTACCCTCTCTCATAGATATTGAAAACAGATGCTAGAGATGCAGGGATGGAAAACAGTAAAAATAAATATCACCACCCATACTTGATGATGCTTTGTAGTTTGTAAAACACTCCTCTATTTCACATTAACATTAAACAATCCTGTAAAATAGACCTTTTTTACATCTTCCCTTTTGTCCCATGCAAATATCGAACCAACTCGAACTGGAAAGATGCAATGAGTTAACACATGCAGAGGGGTTCACACGCCTGCTCCACAAGTGCTCCACACAGAATGGGTTCTACGGTGAAGATTAGAAGTCAGAAAAATGTAAAAGTGGGACAAAAATCTCCTTTTTGTTGTCATGGCTCCTTCTTTCTGTGCTTGTTTTTCTTCTTCTTTCTCCCTTAATTCTCATACATCTAACTTTTTTAACCCCTGTGTGCCTAAAGTCCCCTAGGTACTTCCCTACCATCTTCCAATTTTTGTTCTCTACTTCCGGAGGTAAAAACATCAAACCGTGTCTCCTTCCTCAGGCCCTTTACTCTACTGCAATGGTGGTTTACACTACATTTCCAAAGTACTGTTTCAGAATCACTTACGAGTCCCTAAAATAGGAAATGTTTTTCTTTTTGCAAACTTAATGGTATAAATGTAAGTTACAGTTATTAAGGTCTTCAGAAAAGGTTGGAATCTTTGTATTTCTGATGGTACTATACCACTTAGAAAAGTGGTTGCCTGCTTCGTTGCTCCAAATAACTTGGCACAGGTTATCCATTGTACTCCCAAGGAAGGTTAACACATACTACCCAGACTTGCCTCTGACATGTGAAATAAACTTTAATCTTCAAGTAGAGGAAGCAGCTTTTAGTCTCTCCCACCAAAAACTCCACTTCCTATCCAGGACCAACAGCAAAGTTCCTTGGCTGAAAGGAGGACAGTGCGAGACACGGCAGACCCATGGGTGAACGTTTACCTCTAGTAAATCTGATCCCCACCCAACGACTTATAGACGTCTACAGCAGGGTGGGTAGTGTCTCAAAGGCAGTGGAGGTAGCTGTGTGTGTGTGTGTGTGTGTATGTGTGTGTGTGTGTGTGTCTGTCTGTCTGTCTGTCTGTCTGTGTATCTATGAGCATGCCCATCACAGAAGAGAGGCAGTGGGATAAATGCATCAGTACATCATATGTTTACATTTATAAAGCTACAAGATTTATCTCTAAAAATCCACAGGAAAACTGACAACTAACTCTATTTTGTTGGATCTTATTACAACCATTTTCAGCCAAATAATGCTTGTTTCCCCTTTATTTTACAGGAAATGAATGCAGCATCCCATAGAGTTGAGTGATCGTGAGGTCCTGCTATGACAGGAATTAGCCATCTGCTGAAAGCCTAAGCAAGAATGTGACTGCCCAGATACTAAGACAGCTTCCTGAGGACTCAGATGATCTCAGAAGAATTTTTAGAATGGAAGTTAACTCTAAATGACCCAACTACCCATGCTATCTGGTTCAAAGTAGAGCTTCCCCAGCCACAGTAATAGCATACTAGTGAGTAGAAGGGATCTTCAAAGGTGTCAGTACCAAATGGATGTGTGCTCTGAATGGTGGTAGTTTGTATGTTTTTCCTACATGATATAGTGTGTCAACAATTACAGTAAATTAATGAAAGGGAAGAGCCAAAATGATTATTTATCTATGATCTAATTTTACACTAAAACATCTGAAAGAACAAATTAAAGCATTAGAATAAGGTAGGTAAATACATTAAAGTCAGAATATCTAATTATAATAAGAAAAATGATGTGGATTTGGCTTAGTCATGATGGCAATCTTTTTAAAAATTAATTAAGTTTATTGGTAAACTTTAAGTACACATAATTCATCATTCCACATTCATCATAGGGAATTTGTACCTCTACCTGGTATAACTTGATTCTTTTTTTTCCCATCCTCCTACTCTCCCTTCAAACCCTTTCTCTTCTTATTTACAAAAACTTTGTTTTCATTTTATATTCTTTTCTCATTTTTTTCCATTTCCCTTTCTTCTCTTTCCCCTCCCCCATCCCTAATGCCCCTTCCTATTTGAACATTTTCTTCCTATTTCATAATATCTACTATACATTTTGGTCCTCATTTACACTTTAAGTTTCTCACACCAGAGAAACAATGTAGTATTTACACATATGTGTCTGATTCATTTGACTTAAGAATATGGTCTCAAGATGTATCCATTTAGCTAGAAATGTCTCAAGCTTATCTTTCTGTATGGCACAGTAGTATGCCATTGTATAAAAAAGCCTTATCTTCTCTATTTATTCAACAGTTGATGGGCATTTGGGCTGTTTCCATGATTCAGCTATTATAAACTGTGCTACTATAAACATTGGTGTGCATGTATAACTCTAGTGATGCTTTTAATCCTTTCAGGAAGATATCGAGAAGGGGACTAGCTGGGTGGGATGCAACACCTAGTCCTAGTTTTTTGAAGAACCTACACACTGATTTCCACAGCGGTTATACCAGTCTTCACTCCCACCAACAGTGAGAATTGTGGGGAGTGGCTGAAGCTGGAGATTGATCACACATGTGGGGCTACAGCAAGGACAGTTCCAAAAATAAGGAGCACCCAAGGTGAGCCACGTGAACAAGCTGCTCCAGTCCAGAAAGCAACAAGCTCCAAAGCATCCCAAGCAGTCGGATGCTAGGCAAAGGGGTGTCATGTGATATCAACCTACAGAATGTACATATAAGCATGCTGTGGTGGTTGAGCAGTTCCTTTCCTCCCATCTGAAGCGAGGACTCCAGCTAAGCCCAGATTTCTGTACCTTGTCTTCATTTCTTCAGCTTCTCACTGCCCTTCATGGTCCTCACCCCAGGAAGCTTGAGAGCCACACAGGCCATAGCAGAGAAGGAATCCTTTATCCCCACAGCCCTGACAGCATTTGGTATTGGTCGATTTCTTGGTAACAGTCATTCTTTCTAGGATGAGATGAAATCCCAGTGTTGCTTTAATTTGTATCTCTTGAATGATCAGTGATGTTGAACATTTTTTCATATATTTATTTGCTGTTTGTATTTCTTCAACTGAGAAGTGTGTATTCATCTCAGATGGCCATTTTGGGATTGGGTTGTTAAATTTCGAGGGTTTGAATTTTTTTTTTCTGAGTTCTATATATGTTCTCAATAGAAATCCTTTGTTTGAGGAGCAGCTGTCAAACATTTTTTCCCACATTGTGGGTGATCTCTTCACTCTGTTGGTGATTTCTCTTGCTGTGCAAAATGTTTTTTTTTGTTATTATTTAAGAGAAAAAAGATACAGAAAAGAAAAACAAAAAGCAAATGAGACAAATGAACAACAACAACAACAAACTCAATACAATAACAGTATAGGTTTACAAAACAAGATGACAGGAATTCGAAAATTGTTGTAATATTGCATATCTTTACCTTCAAAAGGTTACTTAAATTAACAGACATAGACATGTAAAATTGATCTAATCATATGAGTATTGACTTTTCTTTTCCAGTAACTAATACATTTAGTGGTATAGTCATTTTAGTTATCTTCTGTATATTTATATACAAATTTATGTCTTTTTCCTTTTCCCTTCCTTCTTTACTCCTTTCCCCTATCCAAATTATTTTTCCTCTTTGAGCAGTTTCTAGGATTAGAAATTCCATTTGACCCAACTATCTCCTTTCTGGACATTTTTCTAGAAGAATTAAAAACACCATACCACAGTGATATATGTGCACCCATGTTTATTGCCACACAATTTGTAATAGCCAAATCTTGGAAACAACCCAAGTGCCAATCAATCAAGGAATGGATAAAAAAGATGTGATATTTTATACAATGGAGTACAACTCAGCTATAAAGAAAGATTGCATCAAGACTTTTATAAATAAATGGACGCGACTTGAAGCCATACTCATACGTGAAATAAATCAAACTCACAAGTGTAAATACTGTGAGGGTCGAGACGCCCGCCGCGTGGAGGAAGACACCAACAGACGCCTTCTCATGCAATTGGCAAGGGGTCTTTTTATTGTCCAGGCATGCGTGGGGCTCACTGAACATGCAGGAACAGAGAGCCCTGAATTGAACCTGAGCAGGGCTTATAAGCTATAGAACAAAGGGAGGAGGGGTCTTTGCAAGCGTGGTTACAGAAGCAGATGGCATTGGTTAGTTTAAATGGCATTTTTACATTTATTGGAGAAAGTAACCATAGGGAGGTCTGAGGTTGGGGGCAGTTTTTATCTCGTAACCCAGTTTCCCTG
>RJWM01034284.1:0-19844 GCA_004363535.1 Dasyprocta punctata | reverse complement strand
ACAGATAGTACACATACAAGTTGTTTTGACAGTGGAAAGAAAAATAAAGAAGGAACTAAGGACAGAAGGCAGTTGGTATGGGGATAGCACAGTATCATCAAGAATGACGTCTGACAAGGAAAAGAGACTTGAACGAACCAAGAGAAGAAAGCATTGCACTGACTTGGAAGGAGTGTGCCGGGCAGGAGAGACAGTGTACAAGGTGGGAATTGGATCAGCGTGCCAGGGGCGTTGGAGGCTACGGTGACAGAACAGTGCAGGGGCTCATGGAGAACGCTGGGGCCACAGGGCACTGTGGACTCTGAGGAACATAGGAAACACCTGCCAGAATCCTAACTTCTAGGGGGCTTCCCTGAGCTTTGTCCTCATGGCTATCTGTCATTTCAGAAGGAAACATGGGGTGGGAGAAGCCTAGAGGTCTGCCTCCAGCAGCTCTAAGCCCTGCCTAATGAACCTGAACTCTAAGCCAAGGTTCTTAGATCCATGATGTCAAATGAAAGTGACGCTGATTTGAATCACAAGGCCAAAAGGGAGGTGTTGTAATCTGGTTGTGAACAAAGTTGTGTTGTGAGTTCAGAGTAGTGTGTATTCAGGCAGTTGGAGTGTGAGCACTGTGAAGAAAATTTTTCAGACAGGAGTGAAAAAATCTGAGGTCTGGAAAGGCAACTCACTTAGGTGCAGATACAGGGTCTAAATCAATGCTTTTCTCTCCCTAATCATGGCCCTTGAGTAATGTAGGTGACACATGCGTTAAAGTAAAGCTGTAACATTCGGACTGACATTGGCTGCCTCATAGGAACCAAGGCTGTCAGGATTGAGGACAAGGAGAATGCCCAGAAAGCCTCTCTGAACCAGCATTCATTTAGTCACCAGATACTCATGGGACCCTGCTGTGTTTGCTTGTGTGTGATACTGGAGAACAGCCATGAGCAGGGCCGGCAGAGCTTTTACACTCGGGGTGGAGGCAGAGAAACAATCACACCATCGATAACCACGTAACTGTAAGTGCGATCAGTTCCACAAAGATGATTGAAGAATGCCTCCCTAGGAAATACCTTCTAAGGTGAGACCAGAGGCCAGAAGAACTAATGAGAAGAGGAAAAGAGCCGGAGGGAAAAAATCCATGCAGGACCGTTAAGGAAGAAGTTTGGTATTTCTAAGAAATGGAAAGAAAGCCCTTTTGCTGGATCAAAAGGAGCCGAGTAGGAGGGTAGCAGAAGAGCAGTGCCATCATTCAATACCTTGACAGCGGCGGTGACTGATAGAAGTTGGGACTGATCTAGTGGTTCTGTGGTGAAGGAGTTGGGAGAGGCAAGGATGCATGAAGAAAGAGACAGCAAGGCCTTCAACTGTGTAGCATAGTGATGTTGGAGAGAAGTGGACAAAGATGAGATAGCTTTGGAGGGGAGCATGATAGCACATGGGGAATTGTGGTCCAGGAGACTCTAAGACTGTGGCCCGAGTAAGTGCGTGGATGGTGGCAGGATTACACAGATGAGGAAGCCTCTTCCTGGGTGCAGTTCTTGAGTTCAGTTTTGGATACAATGAATTTGAGATGCCTGTGACACATCCAAGTAGACATTCAGACGGATGAGTCTGGAGCTCAAGTGAAATTTGGTATTAGGATACAAATTTGAGGCATTAATTGTCCATAAAGCTGCAGGGAGAATATAGATGAAACATAGATGGTGGCTCAGAAGCATGCTTTGGGGGTTTCCACATTTGAAGGAGGCTAAAGAAACACTAAGTAGGAGTTCTAGAGATCTGAGAAAAGCAAGGTGTGATGTTAATGGAAGATGGGTGCTATAAGTGTTAAAACTTTGTTTGTACGTGGTCCTTCCTGAGCCCATTTGAAGATTCAGTTTCTTTCTTCAGTTTAATGCACCAGTATAACCCAGATATAGTATAACTTTCACACTTTTGGGTGAAACGAGATTAAAGATTACTGAAGTTTTTTTCTTGAAGTTCATGTCATAGCCCTTGATACTTTTAGGACAGAATAGACATACAAGTCATACCTTCACACCAAAAGAATGAGAATGTGGCTCATCTGAAGATCAGTGTCGTTATTATGTGATGATTAATCTCCTATCAGCCCTACTGCTGCCTTCCAACTTAGTATATCTTTGTACTTTTTAAGGCATTTGCTATTTTATTACTAGTTCATATAATGTTTTTGTGATCATTTCCAGGATAGTGTGAGAAGAGTGCATAATCTAAAAGAGAAGGACTTGAACAGCTAGTGGAAGACTGAGGATTACCCTGGCTTTCATTATGAATGCATTTGGCTAATTAAGATGCAAAAGACACCTGTTGTTGGAGGTTGGGTTTAGTTTCTGCATTTGGGAGCTTCCTTTAGTCTGTTCTGTGTATAATGGTGGTGGCCCCTGAGAGGACATCACACCCTTGTTCTGATTTTCCTCCAGGAAAAGACACAGTGGAGAATCACATGAAACTTCAGAAGAGGAAAGTAGAGCTGTTTTGCTGTTTGCAGAAGACTTTTCTAAGCATTCATAGAACTTTGTCCTTAGGTGTGTGTCCATGGCCAAAACTGAGTGAAGGACAGGAATTGGCCTTGTGTCACCATACTGGAGACTCCACTTGCTTTCCTCCAGGGACAGCACTGTGACAATGTCAGCCATCTTTCTGTGGGAATTGCAGAACACCAAGGGACAGTCCCTGAACGATTTTACCAGAAAGACATGGGAGCTCAATATTATACTGGGAGAATGGGAGAAAACTTGTTGTTTTGTTTTTTGCTTTTGAGACCCATGAATAAAAAGTTAGTGTTGACTGTCATTTTAAAATGTAAGTATAGGGACCAAAAGAAAAAAAAAAGATCATTTGGATTTGTCCTTTAGTCCCATAGTTTATAGCAGAAAATTTGAGGGACTGCTAACTGCAGGTTCACCTCTAAGGGTTGGGTACCATCTTGCTGGTACCTTCTTTGAATGGGATCTCATCTCTGATAGGATTCATCTGTGATCTCTCACTTCCTCTTCCATTCACTCCAAAACCCACTGCCATCTGCCGCCTTCCTGAAGTGGCTTTCCTTCCAAGACAGTTTTAAAAATACACAGTCAACTTTTGGTTTATCTGGGTTACTTATGATTTAAGTGAGATTTTTTTGTTTGAAAAAAACAGTCCACTGGTAGGGGTAATTTGAAAATC
The DNA here is from genome assembly GCA_004363535.1 of Dasyprocta punctata. Classification (NCBI taxonomy): domain Eukaryota; kingdom Metazoa; phylum Chordata; class Mammalia; order Rodentia; family Dasyproctidae; genus Dasyprocta; species Dasyprocta punctata. Next base: position 16,673 of record RJWM01034284.1, on the reverse strand, counting down.
ACAAGAGACTTTGAGTGTTACCCACTAAGAACTGTGAGCCCTTGGGCAAATTGTGCCACCTTACTGAGCCCAGTTCAGTGTGGGACCTCCTTAGGAGGTTGCTGGGGGTGGATAGAAAAGGTCATGTAAGTAAAGGTTCTAGTGCAGTAAGTGGCAGGCAGTGGACATGGTCCAGTGTTGTTGGTTCCTTGTCTCCAGGCTTCCACTGGCTTTTCTCCATTCACTGCCATATGGATGAGCTTGCTCTGCAATGTGCTCTATGTGTAGTAGCTATTAGTGCTACCTAGATGGGAAATCCGTGCTGGGGAAGAGGCCTTTCACTCTTCTAGGTCCACCTAGAATTCTAGCATCTTTTCTGTGGAGTCTTCTGCCTTGTGGGGGAAAGTTGGTTGTACTTTCCTGGTCTTTCAAGGAGTTTTGCTCAAGCCAGCAGGTAACTCTGTGTGTATTGTCAGGGACTTTGCTGCCTTGTGTCTCCATCCCACATCCTGGGGTATAAGGAGAAAAAATGAACCTAATATGTCCAGGGGACAGCAAAAAAAGTGTTGAATGGAGAGTGCAAAGGGAATGATTTTCCTTTCGTGATGCTTCACTAGCAGTGTTACCCTCCAAATAAGGCCAGCTCTGTTGATGCAGAGTTGAGTGCCTGCCCTTTGGAGACCTTTAGGTGGCATCAGAAGAAAAACTAGAGAGTGGGCAAGGCAGCTGTACCAAGTAGGGGCCCTGGTGCTGTTAAGCCACCCGTCTGTGCTGGACCCCTGGTGACTATAGGCTGGGGAGCGAGTCGTCTCACCTGAGGAATCAGTGGGCAGCTTACAGCCAGCTGTGTTGTTGTGTTGTGTTTGTGACTCGTCCTTGTGGTCTCATAGTTTCCTTCGGGTTGTTGAATTTGTTGACTTATACTGACCTAGGATGGTGCCTCCAAGGGATTCCTTAGGCATCTAAAGCATCTGGTAGGACAGTGTCACACAGCAATCAAGGGCATTAGCTAGTCCATAGGAAGAGCCAGCCAAGGCTAAGAAATGTTCCTTCCCATGATTGCTGAGAAGTCAGCAGCACCGTCCTGAAGAGAACGCAACACTGAGGCAACAAGTCCGGGGCCGCTGGTGTTTCAAACCTGGCCTATCAGGTGCCAGTGGATAAGCCAGTCCCTCCCTCGGCCTTACTCATCTTTGTGTAGTGAAGGATCTTTGAAGCTATCTTAGTAAAACTGAGGATTAAACATTTGAGTGCCTGATAGTAGCAAATAATCTGGTTCCCCTAGCCAGTATAACTCAGCAGGATATCTGGGTATTGCTTTCTGGCTTCCACTGAAAATTATGATTAATAAATTACAAGCTGTTGTGCTTAAAATCCAGTAAGTACTTCCAATTTTCTTTTAATTTTTAGCATTTGGTAAATCACATTTGGTTCTCATGGAGATAAAATATCAAGAAGTGGTGAATACTGTTTTCATTATGAATAGAAAGGTTATCTCCCACTTTCTTATTTTTTGGATTCTGATAATTAAAGCATAAGAATAATTTATTCAAATAATATGAGAGAAGAAATCCCTTCTTAAGTACTTTCTCAACATTACAAATTGGCTTTAATCAGCATTTTACAAGAAATACATTTAACCTTCATGAATGGATTTTTTTAGTTGATAAAAGCATTTGTCATGATATGGAAACATTTTAAAGCATACTTCTCTAAAGGTGGCATGATGTTAGTAGCCTATGCTTCTGATTAGTAAAAAGAAATATTCTTGTAATGCCTAGAAATTGCCTTGATTGGAAAGGAAGAGCATGTTCCCAGATGTATCACGAGATATTTTGGTGTTACCTATCAAGCTTTGAAGTGATGATCAAGTTACACTGTGGTGAACTTGGTAATAGGCAGCTAATTGTCTTGTAATATTTTCTAATGGAATTTTTTTTCCTTTTCATTTTTTTTAAAAAAAGCTTGAGAGTGTTCGTTTTGGATTGTTTTTGGCTTTTTTCTAATATTACGAAAAGTTATCTTTATTAGCTTTGTTGCCAGATTTATCTCTGTCACAGTGCTTCATCCAGTGGTAGAAAGACAGAAAGACCATTCCATTATTTTAAGTGGTCTTTTGGATAAAAATATGGAAAAAAAAAAAAAAAGGAAATCAGACTTTAGGAAGATTTGCTTTGTCAAAATTGTGCTTCATGCATATGTATTTAGGGTGTTTAGTTATAAAGATCTCCTAACATAGGTCTTAATGTCTCAACCCAGGGAGCCAAGGTAACCACTGAAATGGACATCGACCCCCAACCTGAATGCCACATGGATGGGCTTTTTATGATCCTGTTTATATTGAGTTCTATCAGAGTTCATTTAAATTCTGAACAGAACTTACTGTTGGAGATTTCTCAGTCCATTTTTTTGTTGTTGTTGTTACCTTGTGTCTTAGTTACTTTTCACTGGTTGCTGAGACACAATACCTGATGCCCAAAATTAGGGAAGGAAAGGTTTATTTCTTAAAGTTCTTGGGGGTTTCAGTCCATACTTAGTTGGCTCCAAGGCAGCATGGCGTGGTGGGACCGCCATTCATGGCCACCACAAAACAGCAAGGAGGGAACCCAGCAAGAGACAGAGAGCAAGAGGAAGACCCACCTTCCTTACACTGTATGTCAGCTCCACCCCTGGGTGGATGCAGTACTCACATTGCCAATCCCAGCAGCAGACAACAAACCAATCACAAACACCAGCCTCAGCCCTGTCCATGCCACAATTATGAGGTTTTGGGGGGACACAGGACCAATCACACTATAACACCTTGAGTAAATAAAGTAGATGTCTTATTTTTCCAATTCAAAGTCCCTGGCAGTGAGGACTTTTAACCTGAGGTAGAACAAAACATGCACTGTGAAAATAAGTTAAGAGATGGTTTGTAGAGTAGGTGACTTTAGCAGGATTGTACTCCATTCCTCCAGTCCTTTCTTTTCCACCGAAATCCCCAAAAGAAAAGGCCCTTGATTAGAAGCCTCATTGTCTAGAGAAAAAATTAATTTGCTTTGCCCCTCTGTAATTTTAAACTTACATTGTGTTCTGCTTGAAATAAAAGGAGGTTTATAACCTTGTAACCTGTCATCTTCTGTGGCATTTTTCTTTTTGAAAACATATAAGAGTCTGATTATTACCAACTCATAATGCTATGTAAACTTGCACATTATTATAAATCAATCACAGAATTTTTAGATGAGTTTTTAAGAGATACCTTTGGGCCTTTGGACATGCTTTGAAATGCAAACTAGACAGATGAGAAAATTATTCTTCAGCTGGGGAAGAAAAATCTCATTTGCTGGAAATATTGGTATTCTGAGGACAATTGTCCCTTTAAGGGGATTTCTAAACTTGAATTATCTAGAAATTTCTTCTTATTTTACTTGCATGTGTCTTGGTGGGTATCAGGGCTTAGACAACAACTGCCATTCAGTTTGGAAGGAACACTATCCATTGAAAGAGCATTTGGGTTTTCATTCTCTGAGGTAATCCCAACCTGAGAGATAAATGAGTTCTAATATAGTAGAACAAGGAACTTGAACAGGATTCAGTCCCATTCACTGAGGCACAGGGTAAGAGGGAGGGGAACATGGGAGCCACTTCTCTAGGGCAGCATCTGTGGGGTTTGAAGTCTTCTCTGATGAAAGGGTGGGGGTGGGGCAAACTGCTCTGGACCGAGCTGCTTCCTCAGAACTCACGATGATTGTCCTAAGTGTGCACCCTGCGTAGCTAGTGCCAGGTTCTCTGAGGGCAGCTGTGTGATTGTCTGCTATAAAGACTGCTAGGGTGGAATAAGGATCCCCAGATCAGTAGCGAAAGTGATTTGAGAAGCTTTCTAATTGCTTCATCTTAGATGTCTGTTTTTTTTTTTTTTAACTCCCACATGGATGTAAAATTGCCCCAATCCCTGCCCCTTCTAAATATCAGCGCTCAGTTCAGAAAGGAAACCTTGTCTTTCAAAGCTATTATAGGCATTTGGTGTTAATTTTTTTCTTTTTTTTTTAACCAAATTTTTAAAAATCCCGCAACCAAACAAACCAGCAAACTGAGTGTTACATGAATCGATAGGAAATTGGAACATCTTCAGATCAAATGAATTCACCTTACTTAAAATGTTATTCTAAAACTACTCAAAAGGAGTGTTCCCTTTTCTTCTCTGGTTGTGTGCAAAAGCCAGCTCCTTTTGAGGGTTCTTGGCAATACCCCCAGGTGCTCCTCCATAGAGAACCTCAGTGGAAGTGTGGGTCCTCTTGCGGATCACTCATGAGGAATCCTTGCATGCTGTTGAAACGAGAGGGAGAAGTGGGCCTCTCTTTAAATTATCAATTCCAGAAGGACTTGACTTTTCAGATCCATTCTAATGCTGTCATCCTGCAAAATACCTTTCTTACATGAAGGTGTCAGTGCAAGACCCTGGGATACTAAAGAGAAAGATTGAGGGGTCACCTGCCTTTAACTATCTCCCAACCCCCTTATGTTTATAGGAAAGATAATATAATAGTGCTAAAGACCTTTGCAAGGATTCCTTCGTAACAGAATTGATGTTTGTATTTGGATAGAGTTCTTAAAGAGCGGACCATCCTGTAGCTTCACAGTTTGGTTTGATCATTGTACTTGGTTACATGACTTCTCAAGCATTTGTAAGTACTTGTTGCATGCACAGGACTCAGCTCTGAGGAAGAAATCCTAGACTGAAATCGTGACAGCGGTTCCATACTGTCATGAGTGCTTCCTGGAAGTGGTCACGCCCGAAGCTCTTTGGCACACAGACTTGGGATATTCAGATGTAAATTTCCTGGCCAGGGTAGTTTAGAGCCTTGTCTGGCTTCAGGAGACAATTCCCCTGGAGAAACCTTGGAGATCCTGTTTGCCTTTGGAAAGACAGGGAAGAGCACAAAGTGGGAGGGGAGGGATTCTTGTGTCTTAGAGAATTGAACATTTATAAGTTTGATTCCCAAAATGATTTTCCCCTCATAACTGGAAGGTTTTTATCAAGAGTAGAGTGGGAGTTGAATGGAGCAAAACTGTGCCACCACAGAGGGCAGGATGACATTTTAAAATCCAGGGACTTGGTGAACGTGGTGGCATATGCTTGTAATCCCAGCGCTTGGGAGGCTGAGGCAGGAGGACTGCTGTGAGCTCAAGGCCAGCCTGGGCTACATAGGGAGTTCAAGGCCATCCTCGAATGCACAGAGAGACCTTGTCTCAAAAAACTAAAGTCCAGTGACTTTATTATATCATGCACTAGTGGAAATTCTTTGGGCAATATCATGTCTGTTTCTGTAATCTACAAAAAATAATCGGAGTTGGGGTTTTAGACATCCAGTAAAGCTTGATCAAGAAATTGGAAAATGTGAATGAAACTAGGGAGTACTGTGGAGAAGAGAAATCTCAGATTAATGGCCTTCAAATGCAGAAATTAGAAATTATTCTTTTGGGAAAAATCAGGTGAAAAGCAATGTGCTTTAACTACATTTTTGGGGTATTACCTATATAAATGTTTCCTAAATTGATAATCCTCAGAATGAGTTGTCAAGTAATGTGTCATATCTGTCCTCAAAGAACATGAGATCTGTCCTTAAGATACAGCAATTCATTGCTTAGATAAGTTCTGTTTCTGTTGATGAAATACGAATTTGATGATAATGCTTTCTCTACCGTGTCACTAGAACTAATGACTTTATTAATGCATATTTATAACTATATAGTTGATTTTTTAAATCTATAACTTAAAAATATATGCCTTCACCAATTATAAACACTAAAATTGCTGAGATTGAACATGGAAGGCATGAAAATACACTTACTGAAATATAATTTTTCCATTTTATATGGATTACATCAACCACTGAAGATATGTGTTAGAAGTCCATTTACCTCATGTCACATCACTATATAACAATAATTTAAACACCGGGTATGTTTAAGAAGAAGCCAAACAAAGGAAAAAATGCTTCACTATTTTTGGAGAAATGATTTATCCAAGAAGATAAAATTTGCTTTACACAAAAAACAAAATAATATGAAAATAATTATATTCCATTGTAGTGCTAGCTTTGTTACCTTTAGATAAGGCAATGGTGTTTTCATTATCTCTTAATAAATGTTGAGTTTGAGTAGACCTAATGGTCTTATAATGGAGTCCCCTGATTTTATAAATGAGAAGAAACAAAGATCTGGAATTGGTACCCAGACACGCGGCAGGATGTGAATGAAAGCAGAACCATATGGGACTCTCCTGATTTTCAGCCCACAGCGTGTTCTGTGGTAATGTGCCGACCAGAATCCCAAGAGTGGGATTTTTGAGAAGGGTGGTGAAGGCCCATGGCAAGAATAACAATGAGAGGAGATTGTGACTAGCAAAAAATTGAAGGAGAGCTAGGCCATGCAACTTTGGTTCGCAGTACCAGCTCTGCTGTGTATATGTGACCGAGCTGAAAGGTGGCCTTTTCAACATACAGGGCTGTGGGAAGCAAGTATTTTAGAACTTGAGAGACAACTTTCAGTAAAGGAAAATGGCTAATGTATGTTGATGTGTACTCTGCACACATCGCTAAGTTTTTTATACTCTCTCATGTGGTCCTCACTGCACTGTGAGGTAATAGTAATCCTTAGTATTTTGCAACATTCTAGAAAAATGAAAGAACGTGAGCTCCGTTAAGGTGTTTCTCACCACAATTCTTACTCTTTTGACATTAGATTGCTCCTTTCTCAACCCACAGCTCTGTCATCATATTATAAAAAAATGATTTGAGAGCAAACAAAAAAGATGTTATAAGCTCAAAGGTGTTAACATAGTTAAGCTAGATTCCGGGAACCTCTGACAAAGAATTTTGGATGGGAGGAAAACAATGACAGAGCTCTTTAGAATTTTGAGGAATTACTAATTTGAGAGAAGAACAGAAGATCACAGGCCAGATTTTAATACCAAATAGTTGATTCTGAGAAGTTCATGAACTTCAGGTTATCTCAGAAATTTCAGAATGTTTCTTGAAATTTCCTAGTGAGCTATGCTTAAAGTAAGGGTTTAATTCAGGATTTCACAGACTCATTTCTTTTATGTGAGCCTCCATTGCTTCAAGAGAGTTCTAGAATCTCCGTCTGATTTGTTGTTAATACATTTATGAAGGTTTAGCTGTGTAAAAATTTTTCATGTTGACACACAAGAGTTACTAATGGAAGTTCTTTCATGTGCATGTTGATCACTTATTTGTCAAGAATGGCCAGAATTAAGTACTTTGAATTTTTAGGTGCTCTGGTTAACTAAGAATTACTATAAATGCTTTCTCTTTTAAAAGAATTACTATAAATGCTTTCTCTTTAAAAAGGTGTGAGTGAAAAGGTGAAATGTTCCACAGCTTCCAACTATTTTTTTTGACAGTGATTTCACTTTTCTTTGATTCACAAAATGTCAGGGTCCTATAGATAGGGTTATAAATGATGCAGTTTTATTTATTTCTGTGCTGTGAGTACCATCTTGTTCTAGCGCCAGCCATCAGGTTTAACTAGGAAGCATTCTAACGTTTTGTGACTGCGGCTGTGGAACATTTGAATGTGTTCCATTTTGGTCAACTGACCAGCATGCCTTTGGGCATATCACGGGGCTATGGCCTGCATCCTGTAGGTCGGTGTTTCACAGGGAGCAGAAGTGGGAGGGTGACTTGCATTCTGAGTACTTCTTCAGGGTCTAAAGTTGCCACTTAATCTCAGTGAACTATTTCTGGATTTGCAAAGTGAGACTAGCACTGTCTATTTCACAGTGTAGCTGAGGATGAAATAAAGAAGTGGGTGAAAAAGTTTGACAAGCATTAGTGTTCTTTGCACACTTTAATGTGCAAATCCTGCCCTTTTTTGGCTTGACTATTTTTCTTCCACTTGCAGAGAGGGAAATGCATTGCTTTCACTATACTGGTAATGAATTGAGGCTATGAGAAAATACTCCCAGCAAGGGGCACATGCCAGCTAAAATCAGCTATCTACCCTCTAGCCTGGCGATTGCTTTGGTGCTGTTGTTTGTGAGGCTGCTCCAATCCCCAGAGCATCTAGCAATGTGGTGGCTTCTGCTGTTGTCTTTGCCATCTCCCCTTCACTACAGTACCAGGTTGGGGATTGGGGCATGGGGGTTAGTTCCAACCTCCACCTCATGAATAATTTGGCTCGTGCACTTCTTTGTGGTGGAAGTCTGTCCTGTGCATTGTAGGGTGTTTAGTTCTACTTGTGCCTCCACCTTCTAGTAGCCCCACCCCAAGCTGTAGCAATAAAAAGTGTCTCTAGACCTTCTCTAGTGACTTTGGGGGGATGGACTTGCCCAGGCTTACAACACTGCCTAAACAGTTACAGTTTCCTGGTGCAACTACTGACTTGCCTGCTTCCTGCTCCACCCCAGACTGGCAGCCCCACAGGGCAGGGCTGGGTCTGTCTCTGTGTTACAGCTGGAGCTTCCACACAGGAGAGGCGCAATAGATGGGGAAAAGAAGGAAGGCAAGGTATGCTTTAAAAAGTGACCAGGAATCGTGTTGGTCCAATTATATCTAGTGGATTTTGTTTTCTTTCGGGCTCAAAGGATAAAGACTAACCATAACCTCAGGTCTGTTTGTGGAAGCTATTAATGCTACCACTCTTCTCAGATCTTGCTCTCTACCATGTCCCATCACTGACAGAATTATGTGCACTGTGTTAATTCGCAGTGAAAGGGAATCTGGGAATAGATGCCTGAGACATTAGGCTTCAGGTCCAGGCAGAGGTTAAAGGTCCCTCTTCTTGCTCCCTCCCCTACTTTCAAACTCTATAAACCCTTCCATACCAAGACTCCAACAATCACCTACACCCTGAAGGCCCCCAAATATATAGCTCTAGCTTACGACCTTCCTATTGATCTAAGAATCATGTTTCTAGCCCTCATGTTTCTAGAGATCTTCTTTTACAGATTTCACAAGCTGTAGAAAAAGAGACCCAGGATCTATAGAACAAAACTCACCATTTTACCTTCTTGCTTCCTTTAAACTTCCTTTAGGATTGTTTATCCAGAGGAGTGGTACAGGGCTTCTGGAGTCAGAATCTCACTTTGCAATTAATGACTCAGTGACTTTGTGTCGGTTATTTATCCTCCTTGTCTCTTTTCTCTCCTCTGTCAAATGGACACCAGTCTCCATGTAAATTGCTTCCTTGAGGTGATACATCCAAATCATTTAGGAAACAGTGTCAGGCCTGTGTAATAAGTGGCAGGTGCTATTATTATCTAAAAAATGCTTTAACCAGACACCTGAGAACCACATCTTACCTCACCCTCCCCACTCTTCTGTCCCCACCTAAGAAGTCCCTGTGCTTTTACAATCCTACCTGCCATTTCAGCAGCACATCCTTTCCCATCACCAGTGCCATGGCTTCAGGCAGGTCTTCCTCTTTTCTTGCCCAGATTATTAGAGCAGCCTTTCTGCCTCCAGTCTCACCTTCTGCCTACCCACTGTCTGGCTGCCTGGGTAGAAATATTCTTTAGTGTCTCATGTTGGTTTCCTGATGAAGCTCAGCCTTGTAAGTCTGCTGTGCCTTGCCCTTTGTGACCTGTGTCCTGCTTACCTTTCAGACTTCCTCACCCATAGTATCCCAACATGCCTTAGTGCTTCAGTCCCAACATGGCGGGCCACTCGCTCATGGTTCCGTGCCTTGAACTGACAGTTCCTTCATTTCCTCTCTCTTCGTAATAGAGCTAACATCTACTCATCTTAGGCAGAGCCCCTCCGTCTCTTCATCTTAGAAACAACACCAAACTATACTTGACTGAGATCATTGCTCCTTCACCTGCCCCACTGCCATGCTAACACTTTGCACAGGTATAGTTTCTCTCCCTCCCTCCCTCTCTCTTTCTTTCTTTCCTGGGGATGGAACCCAAGACCTTCACACTGAGATACATCCCCAGCCCTTTTTGTATTTTTTAATTTGTGACAAGGTCTCACTAATTTGCTAAATTGCCCAGTCTGGGTTCAGAATTGTGATTCTCCTGCCACTGCCTTCCAGATTGCTAGTATCACAGCATGCACCACCACACCTGGCTGCACATATGGATTTTCTAGCACTTAGCTTGCATAACTTGTTTTTTTTATTATACCCCTCACTGAATTGTGAATTGTTGACATCTCATTCATTTTGGCTTCTTACTCATTTTTAGTTTTGTCATAAGAAGCACATTTTTTAATGTGTAGTTTGTGGTTAATAACTTCACAGTTGAATACAGCTAGGATTCTGTAAGATTGGGTCAGACAGATTAGAATCGGAGTAAGTTGATGGAATTAACTAGCAGAATTACAAGGGAAGACATCATGCAAACATCTTTATTGAGGAGATTAATAGACAGCAAAAAAAGCTAGAATCTGAACTCGAGTGTGGTACTCTGTGATAGATGATAGGAGCAGGAAGACAAGGGTGAGTATTATCCCCTTTCACTGTCCCGTACTTTAAGGAACTTGGTCCCTTGAGGGAGAAATACCCAAAAGGAGGAGGGGATCTAATCTAACAACACAGTGCTATTTAAAAAGGCATTTACCTAGCATTATAGCTGTTGAGTTGAAGTCATTGTTCAACAGATGGAGCCATGCCATTGCTTGTGGCCTGGGAAGGACTGGCCTCAGTATCAGAGCTGACTGTGCAGTCGGTAGATGATGTAAGCCAGTCTCAAGGCCACCAACATCAATGTACCATCACACGAGGACCCTGACCAAGGATCACATTCTGCAGGCCAGGCTGCCTCCAGATCACATTCCCCCAGCTGCAAAATGAGCCACTGTTTTGTCATTTTCTACATAAGCATAACCTTTAGTTTTCAGCTAAAAACAATCGTCTCAAGGGTCCTTTTTCAGGAAGATTGTTCTTCACATCTGTCATGTAAAGCAAGGAAGCAGCATACAGTTTTCTCCGCACCTGGGTGATGACCAAAGCATCATTTAGTTACCTCAGTAACCATTTTAAACCATGGTTTCTTCAAAGGAACCCCATTCTCTTCTTTTAGGGGAGCATATTCTATATTGTTCAAGTATGTGCTTTGTAAAATTACATTGGAAACATCTCCAACCACAATTTAGCTATTGGAGTCTCACCCCACCTTCTGAGGAAGGACTTCTCTTCCTGTCTGGACCTTCCAGATTGAGCACCTCACATGGCTCTTTAGAGTCTAGAATGGTGAATGAGTTTCCATTCCCGTGGGCATACACGGCTCTGCCATTGTGGTGGAGTTGCCACGAAACCCATCCCTGTTTGTATTTAGTGATTCAGTTGACTGAACTTGCAATTGCATTACTAAAGTTTGAAATCAGTCTTTGTCCTTTTCTCAGAGATCTTTTGCCAAGCCCCAAAGATTTGGGTCTGAACTACTCTTTATCAGAGCAGCTGGCATGCTTCTCCTGAACCTGGCCTTGCGTCTGCAAGCCTGAGACTGCTTAGCGAGAAATGCAGAACTGGTAAGCAGGAAGGAGTCTTGCTCAAAGCTTGATACAGTTTTTGCTGCTTCACAACTGTCATATTGAAATTCCCTTGCACTCCCACAGAAGGGAATGCATACTTCTTCCAGCACCAGGACCTGGAATGCATCCTTGTAAATACCCAGAGTAGCAGGGATGGAAGAGCTTTCTTTGCTCCCCACGCTGCTTCTGCTCTGGCAGAGGCTGGGGTAGTGGCAGGGGTGCCCGCCTCTGCACAGTCTGCTCTGGGAGTGGGGGATTCCTCTAACTTCCAATTACCAGTTTCTTTGTGTGTAGGAGGACAGTTTTTGGCAGGGATTCTCTTTTCTCTCCATGTCTGGCTGACAGCACCCTTGCTAATTTATTTTTTTGGCATCTCATGTGCATGTGTTAAGATGTCAAAAGGTAGATGCAAAGCATTGAAGTGAAGATAGAATTTACGTTCTCAAGCTTCTAGCAGTCATAGGTATTAGAAGCTCTTTTTTTGGAACAGAGGGTATGATACAGCGTAAAGAGTTTAGTGGGCATGATTTACTTACCTTGCAAATGTCTCAAGGTCCTTTAGTGAATCATACGATTCCAAATTTGTACGACACAGTGGATTAGAAAGTTCATGTTGTCTATTGCCTTCACTTCCCAGCTGTGGAAATTAAGGTCAGGAACAGTTAAGTGATCTGCCTGAGGCCACCCGGCTGGCACATTCCACAGCCAAGCTGGGATTCTGGTCCTTTCTTTTTGTCTTATATTATTTTCACAACATCACAATGTCTTGAAAATAGTAAGCACTTGGCAACTATGTACTAGGTATATTGAATATTTATCTTCATAGTTCCTTTCTGCATATGAGATTGGAAAAAAATTACCTCTTCCTCTTCGTTCTGCAAAAGAATTCTGACAAACTACAGAGTTATGCTGGTTGGATTGGTTCTAATTCTTGCAGCTAGATTGAGTTACCTGGGTAAGGATCACTTTAGTAATTTTTCCCTTTTCCAAGTGGACAGAACCCTTAGTTGAAATGCCAGCCTGCTGAAATGTGTCAAAATCAATCTGCAATTTAGAGGCTATGGAAAAGCAGTTCTAATCGCCGGCAGTGGACAGCCTGTTCTCTTATATGACCTGAAACATTAATAGCAGATCTGTGAAGGCATACTCAGGAAGAACTCTCAAAATTGTTTCCTCAGAAGGATTGGTTGTGTGAACAACTCATTTGATTGAAAGTAACCCTAAAAATGTTTCAGGTCCTGGATGAGAAGCTTAAGTACTCATTTAAGTAATTAAAAAAAAAAAAAAAAAACTCTACACCTGATATTAGGAAGTGATTTTTTAAAAATAAGTAAAATGTGAAAAACACTCCATTTCTGTTCATAGTAATTGTTCTTAGAGTCACCAGTCTTCTGGAGAAGGTTTTGATCGTAATGATGATGGACCAGGACCCACCCCAGCTACACTGGACCAGACTATTATGTAGCCAGAAAGGGAACTCAAGCTACAAGAAGCCCGATTGAATTTGAGACAGGTGTTACACTGAACGGCAGTTGAATGCACTGAGATGGTAGCAGTCTGGTCATTTAAGGCAGTCACTTTGTGATGGCAGTTCAAAAAATGCAATATTGCAACCATTATCAAATTCCTATCATGTTGTTTTGTAAACCTATAATGTTACTGTATTGGATTTGTTGTTGTTGTTTGTTTGTCTCTTTTGCTTTTTGTCTTTCTTTTCTGTGTCTTTTTTCTCTTAAATATTAAAAAAAAAAAAAGAGGCCTCCATATCCAGCTCGAGGTGTTTTTAATGGCGAGAGCTCAATACTTGCACACTCTCTGAAGTAAATATGAGAATAACGAGAAGGAACACCTGGTGTCAGAGTCAAAGTCACTGAAAAGGATTAGACATCCTTCAGCTGTAAGCTGGCACGCAAGCTTAAGAGAATCAACTGAAGCTTCTTAAAGATTTCTTCTCTCTCAGATTTTTTGTTTATTAAATTAATGTCTCCAGTCTCTCTGGACACGAGGGCAGCAATTTCTTGTGAGTAGTGAATGTTCTCCAAATGTGGGCGATGACACAAGAGATAGAAGATTTAAGAGAAATATTTTACAACAGCTTTTTGCTTTTGTATTTTTGTTTGCTGATATTTTTGTTAGAGCTTTAAAAATTTGCTCAAGACTTGTTTTGGATTCTGACTAGCTTTTTTTTTTTTAAACTAGGAGTACTCAAAATTCGTGAGATAAATGTAAAAATAAAATTCTCAAGAGGAAAGAAAAGAGTTGGCTTTTGTTATTGTTTTGGTTTTATGAAAGAATACTTTAAGAAAAAATTCAGATAATTTAGAAAAACTTAAAAAGTAAATAAAAATCAGTAATTTCTGTCTTTAATGATACCATCTATTCATAGTTTGAGTTTGTACTTTTTTATTTAAAAAACAAAAAAATAGATTATATAAATAAATGTACACATTTACTGTTCAAGATTATCATATTCTAAGTGTAAATTGTTCCTTTTGTAATGTATTTAACACAAATGGGACTACTATATGCTTTTTGATCTCCTATTTTATATTTAATAGTGAAATACTTCATGTACAAAAATCCACAGAGTCAGAAACACCTTCATACCTATCACTCGGACTTCATTTGCCATTTAACCTTGTAAAAATACTTTAAAAATAGTTTTTTAAATTTTCCTTTTTATTAGCCTGTGTTTGCAATACATAATGATTACATTCCTCGTGGGGAGTTAGTCCATGTACATAACACATCTGAATTCTTTTTATGTCCCACACCCCCATAACTTGGTCCCCTTCTCATTTGCAAAAGATGTTATCTTAAGAAAAAAGTAACATGTACCAAAGGCACTGGGGACACCCCTCCACCATGTCCCGTGGGCCTCCAATCCCTACTCAGAGGTTACTGGTACTTTTGTTTTTACTTTATATACTTGCATCTATGCTTTTTTTTTTTTTTTTGTCTTTTTTTGAGACAGGGTCTCTCTCTGCAGTTCAGGCTGTCCTTGGGCTTACTTTGTAGCCAAGCCCAGGCTGATCTCGAACTTGCAAATGATTCTCTAACCTCAGCCTCCCAAGTGCTGGGATTATAGGAGTGCACCACCACGCCTGGCTCTCTATGCTTATTTAGAAGATTGCCATGTGTATTTTAAAATTTACACAAGTGGAATTCCACATGTTCCTTGCCCACTTTATCATTAAGTGTTGTATTTAGAGATTTAACCAGATGGGTCCCTGTATCTCTTGTTGATTATTTCAGCTTCTCTGTAATCTTCAATGATATGATTGTATCATTCATCACAAATGATGGGCAATTAATTTGTTCCCAATTTTTCCATATTAAAAATGATATCGCAGTGCATGTCATATCTCCTTGTGCCTGCATACATGATTTCTCTAGGACTTACACTTGAAAGTAAGATTGTAGATTAAGGGCGCCTTCAAATTTACATCCCCACTAGCATGTTCCCAGTTTTGTGTAACAGTTCATTTTGCTTTTCCTATTTTGAACCCATGTTTTCAGATGGTTACAGATGCAGGATTATTTTATTCTAATGCTAAATCGTTCCATTTGTCATTATGTAGTGACTTTTTTCATGCTTAATTATACTTTGTCTTCTTTACAGCCTATTTTGTGTGATCTTAATATTGCTATTTCAGCTTTATTTTCCCACCTCTTTGTGTCATTTCTGTTTTAAGTTTGTGTTTTTCTGCTTAATCTAATCTGAAAATCTGTGGCCTTTACCTGGTAAAATTTATTCTTTTGGGCTTTATTATGATGCTGGGTACATTTGGATTTATTTTTTTTCATATTTTCTGTTCTTTTTTCATTGGGATTTTTATATGTTGACTTACTGCTTTGGTTACCTTTTCATAGGCTTTTATTTTTCCCTTCTGCTGCTTTGAAAGTTATATATATTTTAGTATTATAAAAATAGTATATTTCAGCTGGTTTTCCCTGAATGTTTAACTCAAGTTTTAACTAAACAATTTAAAATCACAGGATAACGCTACCTTCCTGTACGTAACACAAGGACTTTATAATAATTTAATTCCACTTTTTACTCCCTCTTGTTTTTATTTTCCCAAAGTCATCATCTGATTATTTATACTTTATAGACAAATTCTTACTGTGATTTAGTCATTTGGTTACATTTTCTCAGTTCTCTATTCTCATATTTCATGTATTTATTTTTCTTTTTATGGTTCTATTTCCTTCTAAACATTATTTGTCATTTAGTTTTTATTTCTCTGACTATCCGTGAGTATAAACGCATTCTTCTCTTGTCTGAAAATATCTTTCTTTTCCCTCTCCCTGGACTGGTAGTTCAGTGAAGTCTACCATGTTTCATGGTTATAGCACCTCAGTGTTCGCTTCTGATTCTACTTGTCCTTTTGAAAGTCTGTTCTCAATATCAATTCTTTTGTATTTTGAACTTTTATGTTTTTCCTAAGTATTTTCAAGATTTCCACCTTGTCTTGCACTTGGTTGTTTTTCTATGTTGAGTAATAATCTTTTAAAATTTCTTCTCAAGACTTCCTGTACTTTTTCAGTCTGATTTTTATTATTCTTTTGGCCATCTGTGACCATCTACTTGCTCTGTCTCTTTGAATTACAGTACCTCTATCCTGTTCTGTCTATTGTGTCTCCTCAAACTCTTAGGTAAACAGTCTGGACCTTTTGATTCTCTCTGCTCATCTCTTACATTCCAGTTCTTAATTCCCGGCATTTTCTTTAGAACCATCTTGCAGTACAGTGCTTCCAGCATAGCATGGATTCATCTCTAGCTTTCTCTTGTAATTTAAGCTCACAATGTAATACATATTGCCTTTTTCACTCTACAAATTTTGTTTAAATACACCAGTTTTTTTTTCCATACTGTTCTATTCTTTGTTTGTCTTCTAGTTCTTCTAATTCTCTTTTTACTTTTGTACTGACTTAAAACTTTCTTTTGTTCTGTTATCTTCAATTCCTGGGGTTATGAATCGAGGATTATTCTGTTTTTGCCATAGTGTCAGTTTACCTCCTATGCCTTTTTGTTTTTATAGTAAGCTCATCTTTAATTGGACTGTTTTCTTATGTGAGCCCTGCATTACGGCTATTTCAACTGACTTATTTGTATGTTTATGTATGTATCTATGTATGTATTTATTTCTGCTGTGTTTTCAAGGGTTCCATTCTAGGATCAGTTTTTTTTTTTTTTTTTTAACTCTG
>RJWM01034283.1:0-19844 GCA_004363535.1 Dasyprocta punctata | reverse complement strand
TGCACCATCCGAATGACAGATAATCGATGTCTTAGGACAGTGTCTCTGAAACTCCCAGCCCAGTGGACCAGACTTTTTTTTTTTTTTTGGTACTGGGAATCGAACTCGGGACCTTGAACTTGCCAGGCAGGCGCTTATGCCACTGAGGTAAACCCTCAGCCCGGATCTGCCTTTCTGGTGGCTGTGCTCACCTCGTGTGATGACCTTGAGCTGGCTGAAGCAAGCGGAGTGTGCTGGGCCTGCGCTGCATTTGTCCCCTGGAGCTGCAGCCGGCAGGCAGGGTCACTGAAGAGCGTCTTGGGGTTGGGGACCATCAGATAACGCCTCTCTCAGGGTTTTATGACCTTGAGACCTAATTAACATGTACAGTCTGCAGCCAAGCACATTGATTATCAGTCTGTCCTGTTCTGGAGGAGATGGGATTTTGTTACATTGAAGGCTGACACTGAAATAACTATGGAGATTATCGATTTTTAAAAATATTTAACAATTTTTCCTTTTTTCATTGTAGGTGTGTAAGGCAGATGAGAAGTTCAATCAGCTGGTACATTTTCTTCGGAATCACAAGCAGGAAAAGCACCTGGTCTTTTTCAGGTAATCCCCTGGGCTCTAGTTAGGGGGCTGGGACTCACCCTGCTCCCGAATGTGCTGGGGGTCGCAGTCCTGGGGTCTCCATTGCAGGCACAAGGCCCTCAGGCTGCGCTGGGCTGCAGGTAACTGAAGGCCCAGCTCCCGTGGCTCGGAGGGAGGGCCCTGGATTCTCTGGGAGGGTCGGGGGCAGGCAGGTCCCACACCGATTTGTCGTCAGCACTAGTTTCTGCGTGGCCTTGGGCCCTGCCGCATGCCGTCTGAGCTCCTGGGGTGGCCTGGCACCTGCACTAGAGGCAGGCGGTGGGGGTGCTGGGGAGGAGGGCACTGTGAGCTGTGTCCTTGGCTGTTTGATCAGAAGGCAGAAAGCTTTCTCAGGAGCTGCTCAGGCCTCGCCGACTTTGGCTGAAGGAGGTGGCCAGGCTGTCCCCTGTCCGCCCTCGCGTTTCTTGCGGTCACAAAGCGAGGAGCACCACGCACGTTCTTTGGGCTGAGTTGTTTCCCTCTCCTCCAAATATACCTGTGTGGACTTTTGGCAGTATCAAAAATGTTTCTGTGTGTTTTCACCCATCTTTCCCAGTGAAGTGCACCGGGAGCCAGGAGGAAGTGAGGGCGGCATCACGCCGCACACACAGACAGACAGGGCAGGGACCCGCGCCGCGCCGCGTGGAGGGCGCAGCCCGACGGTCTCCGTCCCGGCCGCCTAACTGTGAAAATGCTGGCTGAGACCACTAAGCTGATTTCCCAACCTGTCAGACTACTTTTGGAACTGGGTTGTGAATGAATATTGTCATTCTGTACTGCAAACACGTACTTAGGAAGCAAGAGAACTGAGGGTGGCGGCACCTGTGCCTTGTGGGAAGCAGCAGAGAAGGACGGCCTCCCGGCTCAGCGCCCGGTGTCTCAGAGGAGCTGGGCCGTACTCCGCCCGCGCCTGTGTGGCGGGCCCTTCCCTCAGCCCCGCTGTGGCCTTAGGATAAACCGTGCAGATGCCCCGGTCTGGGTGGCAGCTTTGGCAGCCGCTCCGGGCCTCCCTCCGGGGCTGTCTGTGCAAGATGCTCCGGCCCGGTGCCCTGGCAGACTCAGCCCGTCAGGTACCTGGGAGCGAGGTATACTTGGTCTGAGCTGGCTGATTGCTGACCCCTTGGGAGTCCTGCTAATTGAGGAAGGAGTGTTTCTCCATGAGAAAAGCAGGAATGTTTTTGAAATCTTTTGGATTTTTTGTTTTTCTTTTGAAATCTTTTTTTTTTTTCGTTTTTGTTTTTGTACCAGAAATCAGACTCAGGACCTTCCTTCCGCTTGCCAGGCAGGTGCTTATACTGCTGAGCTCCATCCCCGACCCCATCTTTTGGATTTTTTATTTTTTTTTTTTTTCCCAGCACCGGGGATTGAACTCACAACCTCACGCCTGCCAGGGCAGGCGCTTAAGCCACTGAACCAAACTCCCGGCCCTGGTTTTTTGAGGCAGGGTCGCACTATGTAGCTCAGGCCGTCCTTGTGCTCGCATTGTAGCCCAAGCTGGCCTCGAACTCACAACGCTCCTCCTACCTCAGCCTCCCGAGTGCTGGGATTAAAGACGTGCGCCACCACGCCTGGCGACCCAGCTTTTGGATTTTTGAGATAAGGTCTCGCTATGTAGCCCAGGCTGGCCTCAGACTCTTGGTGATCCCCCCTGCCTCAGCCTCCTGACTGCTGGGATTACAGGCGTGCGCCACTACACCTAGGCGATTGCCTGAACATCTTCAGAGAGTGGGCTGTCTATGTCCTCAGAGTTTTGACTCATGTTTAAGGCATTTTGCCAAAAGATTGGTCTTTCGTTGGCCGAGAGGAGTTTTGGCCTAAAGCTTAGTTTCAGATGTCTTTGCAGTCATTTTCCCCTCGTGCGCCCAAGAGGCTGTGCTGTGGGTCCGTCCCTGTATCTATCGCTGCTCGATCCCTTCCCCGCCTGTCTCCTGCAGCACCTGCGCCTGTGTGGAGTACTACGGGACGGCCCTGGAGGCCCTGGTGAAGGGTGTGACGGTCATGTGCATTCATGGGAAGATGAAGCACAAGCGCAACAAGATCTTTATGGACTTCCGAAGGCTGCAGAGGTGAGCCGGTGCTCTGGCCTGGCCTTTCCCGGCGCCAGACACGCCCACCTCGTGCCCTCGCCCCGCACCTTCCCTGTAGACGTGAAGCCCCCGTTCCGCCACTGCTGTCCCTGTCGGTGAGGCCAGGAGTGCATGGTTCATGTGTGCTCCCAGACCTCCCGGGCCTGGCCAGCGGATGTTCAGGTCAGTTTGCCCCCTAGATGAAACCACCTGTAGGCGGTCAGGGTGGTGACCATGGAGCAGGGAGTGGGGGTCCTGGTGACCACAATGTGTTTCTGTTTGTGAAGACAGTCTGTTACGGTGCAGTCATACAGAAGCCCTCCCGAGGGCCCAGCAACATGGCCGGCTGCGGTTCTGCGGTCATGGTCGCAGATCAAAGTGACACTTGTACCAAGGTAGCTGCTGAGGGCCAGGCCTGCCACCATCTAGTTGTGTTTTCCAGTGGAAACACATGAATTAAAAAGAGAATCTTTCACTGTCTCCTCCACTGCCTTTTTTGGATTAGGAACTTGTAAAGTCTGGGAGATTCTTGGGACAATACATGATGGAAATATTGCTGTCAGTCAGAATTGCTTCCCTGAGAGCCTGGAACCTGGCCAGGCAGGGTCCGCAGGGCTGTGGAGACGGTGTCCTCCTCCTCCTCCTCAGAGCTGCTTTGTCCTCTCGCAGTGGGATCCTGGTGTGCACAGATGTGATGGCCCGGGGCATCGACATTCCTGAAGTCCACTGGGTTTTGCAGTACGACCCGCCCAGCAACGCAAGGTAGGCGCCGGAGCCCATAGCAGCCTGAAGGGCCAGTTCCCTGGGGCACGTACATCAGTGGCGGTGGCGGTGTCGGTGTCCTATTGCAGTAATGAAACCTTTCAGAAACTGAAAGTTCTGCACAAATGGACAGTAGATGCTTAAGTGAAAAGAAGCCAAACAAAAAAACAAAAAAAAAACAAAATAAAACAAAAAAAAAAAAAGAAAAGAAGCCAAACAGATGTGGCAATCGCCGTGACTTTCCCCAAAGCAAGCACAAATTCCTAAGATACGCTTGCAGATGTAGGGGTGTACCTGCGCGTGCCCGCTCCCAGTGACGAGCGCGGCCACTCTGAGGCTACAGGGCCTTTGTTTTTTCTTCATACTTTTCATTGCTTCTTGTCTGATCAGAGAGACAGTGATTTCACTCAAGCATCTCTGAGTCCTGTCTCTCCCCAGTGTCTGTCTGTTGCTGGCTGCCCTGTTTCTCCCGCAGGACAGTGGCCGGGGCAGCCCTGGGCTGAGGGCCTGGTGGTTCCATAGGGCGCTGCTCACCCTCTCCTGGGGGCGCTGGCTCCCACCTGTGTCCCCACAGTGCCTTTGTGCATCGCTGTGGCCGCACAGCCCGCATTGGCCACGGCGGCAGTGCCCTCGTGTTCCTGCTGCCCATGGAAGAGGCCTACGTCAGTTTCCTTGCCATCAACCAAAAAGTAAGGGCTCCCCCTCTCCAGCTGCAGGGCCAGCCCCAGGTGGCAGCTGCTGCAGGGGTCCAGGCGAGGGTCTCCACATGAAATTACATTTTCAAATTTTATTTAAAGAGCTGGGCGTGGTAGCGCATGCCTTTAATCCAGCACTCAGGAGGCTGAGGTAGGAGAAGCGTTGCGAGTTCGAGGCCAGCTTGGGCTACAATGGAGCGCAAGACTGGCCTGAGCTACATAGTGCGACCCTGCCTCAAAAAACCAGGGCCAGGAGTTTGGCTCAGTGGCTTAAGCGCCTGCCTGGCAGGTGCAGGCTTGTGAGTTCAATCCCTGGTGCTGCAAAAAAAAAAGAAAAAAAAATTAAAAGCACTTAGCTCACTAAGAAAAATGCTAGGGTTGGGTCTGGGCTTTGTTTTGCCATGGTTTTCTGGGTGCCGGCCACGAAGGGAGTGCTGGGGTGCGGCATGGGTGGCCAGGAAAGGTGGTGAGTGAGCGTTGTGTGCAGTGCCCGCTGCAGGAGACACGGCTCCTGGGGAACGCGGCGGACCTTCTGCCGAAGCTCCGGGCCATGGCCCTGGCCGACAGAGCCGTGTTTGAGAAGGGCATGAGGGCGTTCGTGTCCCACGTCCAGGCCTACGCCAAGCACGAGTGCAGCCTCATCTTCCGGTTGAAGGGTGAGTCGTGTCCCTCACGGAGCTGGTCCTCAGAGGTGGGAGGTTGCTGCATCTTACTAAGACGTGTGCCACGCGTTAGTGTTGATTGATGCTTTTAAATGTTTTACGAGGACGTCTTTCTAGACTGGGTGGACACAAGGTGGCCGCTGGCTGCTGGTTCCATTTTACTTGGTAGAAATGGAATTAAGTTTATTCTTAAAGTGAACCCACTCCCAAGGACAACACAATGGGGAGAGAAATGAGTCTCCTGGTCCAGTGGAAACAGAGGCATTAAACTGCATTTCATTCCCAAAATTAATTTTTAAGGTCAAGCGAGGTTCAATTTAAATATAAATGTGGGAGAGGTTTTTAGAAAGAAAAATGTCTGGCAGTTTCCTGGGCCAGCCTGCCTTCACCAACAATTTGTTTCTGATCCTTTGACCGAAGTGGGGAGTTTTTCCATTAATAAGTCTTTAATACCTATTCATGTATCTAAAAATACCCAATTACAGAATAAAGTCATTCTCTATTAGAAAAAAAATGAACCCATGAGGTTAGAAAAGATTCGATTTTGAGGAATCTTCCACTGTTGATTCCTGAAACTGTCTTTCGGGTGTGCTAACTCTGATATTTTGGTTGAATTAGATCTTGATTTTGCTAGTCTCGCTCGAGGTTTCGCCCTGCTGAGGATGCCCAGGATGCCGGAGCTAAAGGGCAAGCAGTTTCCTGATTTCGTGCCAGTGGATGTTAACACCGACACGATTCCATTTAAAGACAAAGCCAGGGAGAAGCAGAGGCAGAAACTACTGGAGCAGCAGAGAAAAGAGAAAACAGAAAGCGAAGGGAAAAGGAAATTCATAAAAAATAAAGCTTGGTCAAAGCAGAAGGCCAAAAAGGAAAGGAAGAAAAAAATGAGTGAGAAGAGGAAAAGGGAAGAGGTAAACTTTGCCGTTCTCCTTGTTGGTTAAATTCAGAACAAACTGGGTGTGGTGGTGCATGCCTGTCATCCCGGCACTTGGGAGGCTGAGGCAGGAGGGTCACTGAGGTCAAGGCCAGCCTGGGCTACATAGCGAGACGCCCCATCTCAAAATAAAATTAAAGAGCAGAAAAACAAATAACCCCAGAGCAAACATTACTGCAGTGGGATCTTGAGTAGGGGCTGGGCGAGGCTGTGGGGTTTGCGTGCTGTGTTGGTGACCAGGCTGGGGAACTCGAGGTACACATTGTGCTTGCGCCCCTGCACCGTGGCCGAGATTCAGTGGTCTCTTGGCATCTCCCACACACAGGGATCTGACATCGAAGATGAGGACATGGAGGAACTTCTCAATGACACAAGACTTTTGAAAAAGCTTAAAAAAGGCAAAATTACCGAAGATGAATTTGAGAAGGGGTTGCTGCTGAGTGGCAAAAGAGCGACCCGGACTGTAGACCTGGGGCTGTCTGAGCCGGAGGACGACTGCTGAGTCCAGCGCCTCAGGGAAGCTGCGCAGCTGGCCTGCACTGGGGGACAGCGCCGTGTGCCTTACTTGGACCCAAGCTTCGAGAGACCGCGGTCCCCACAGATGGGCGCGGTGCGCGGGCTCGCACTGCTGACTGCTTTACTGAAACCATCAGACTTGAGGACGTCTAAGGAGAGAGTGTAACAGGGCTCTGATGGTCGCCCAAATTAAAGGGCATTCTTCCCTGAGATTACTTTATACTTCCTCAACATGGAGATACTGACGTGTACGTGACTGAGTTCCTAGGAGTTTTTGGGTCCCTGCCCCCATCTCCTGGGCTGCATCTGACCCTTGACCCTTGCACAGAGCATCTGCCAAGTAGCAGATGTGCATGTTTTTTTTTTTTCCCCCCTTTCTTTCCCTTTTTTATGAGAGGGTCTCACTGTGCAGTTCAAGCTGGCTTTGAGTTCACTGTGTGGCCAGGCTGGCCTCCAACTCATAGTGATCCTCCTGCCTCAGCCTCCTGAGTGCTGGGGTTACAGGTGTGTGACACCACGCCCGGCCAGGGTTTCTTTCCGAGAACCACCATGGTGCTGTTCCCTGGTGAGTACCTGAGGAATGGGAAGCGGCCCAGGAATCCTGAGTGAGTGGCACTGCTGCTGCTCCTCCTGGTGGAGGAGCGTGGTGCCATGCACTGGGCGCCACGTGGAGGGGGCCCAGACAGAGTGTGCAGGATTGAGGCAACACCGCGTCAGATCCTTAATACAATTTATTTGTAAAGATCCTCAGTTATTTCCAAGTCTAAGTTTAAAAATCTGGTTAGGACCCAATGCGTGTAAAGGAAGTTCTCGTCTTTTAGAGACACAGGCTCTAGGTTGACAAATTCCCCAGGAGGGTGGTGTCTCCGAGAGAGGCGGGCCAGGTTCCTGCCGGCCCCTGTGCCTCACCGCCTGGCTGTTGTGTCCTCTGCCTTTGTTGCGAGGTGCCGTGTGCAGCATCCTGGCCAGCTGCCCGTCACCACGGCAGAGGGGCTGTGGACGGGATGCTGGACCACAGCTGGCGCGGCTCCCATGGGCGTGTGCAGGAGCACAGGATGGAGGCGGGCGCAGGCTGTCGCCAGCCAGGGGGTCTACACTCTAACCTGGGCTTCTAAAGATGGACGGCGACTGCAGCTGGTGGAAACTAAGCAGGTTTGGGTTCGGCTTTAGAACAAGTTTTAGATGGCACTGAGCCACCAATAAAAAAGGCACTCCAGGATTCATGCTTTGGATGCTTTGTCCCCGAGTGTCCGCCAGAACCCTGCCGCGTCTTGGCGCGGAGCAGCTAGAGGTAGAGCTTGATGAGCTCGTCGCTGACCGCCGAGGGTGTGAGCACGCCGAGGTCTGTGAACAGCAGGGTGATGAGGGAGGGGGAGGTGTAGTCCACCCAGGGGTGCTCCTCCTTGAGGTCCTGCCCGGCCCGCGCGGACTTCAGAGTGTCTGCCTTGTACTGCAAGGGGAGAAGGCCTGCGTCAGGCGGGCTGCTCTACTCCGGCCCCGGCCTGGCCCGGCCACAGGCTGGGGAGGCGGCTGCTGTGCTGGGGGGCCCCTCTGACCAGCCACAGGCTGGGGAGGCGGCTGCTGTGCTGGGGGGCCTCTCCGGCCCTGGAGCGAGCCTGTGTGCCAGGCCTGTGCCACATGCTTTGTGTGGACGGAGGCCCCCTCGTGTCAGGTGCCACCCCATGGGACAGCTAAGGATGCTTGAGTTCAATGGACACAGTGACAGGACAGGGCCACGACAACAGAGTGGTGGTGTGGAGTTGGGAGCTGGGCCCGGCCGGCCTCCCTGCCACCCAGCCCACACAGGGCGCCGCTCACATCGGGAGGAGCTTAACCCAGATGGGGCAGAAAATGGCAGTGGGAAGTGAAGAGCTTTCTGGAACATCCCAAGTACTGCAGTTTTGCAGGGATTCAAACCCCGCTGCAGGAGCAGAACTTGCCTTGAACTTATCGGGGACGTCCTGCTGGTTGAGCGGGAAGAGTCGCACGAACTTGAAGCTTTCCGCCACCGCGTAGAAGGGCTTGTTCTGCGCCTTGGCACACACGGCCATCTGGTTGGTTCCAATCTGGGGGTCAGGGAAAGCGGAGAAGGGTGAGCTCCCGCGGCACAGCTGCGGCGCAAGTGACAGTGCAGGAGTCAACATAATACATGTAGTTCTGGCTTTGGAATCAGGACTTCTGCAAATGTTTCTTCAAGGATGCACAGAGGGCTCCTTGGCATGGGAAAGACACTTGGGATCATTGGTTACCAGGGAAACGTGAGCAAAACCAGAGCAGTTCTCACAGCCTAGGGATTCCGGCAGTGCTCATGGATGTCCACAGGGTGAGGCTGCAAAAGCCAAGACACAGCCGGGCGTGGTGGTGCACACCTTCAATTCCAGCACTCGGGAGGCTGAGGCAGGAAGGTAGGAGGAGTGTTGTGAGTCAGGCCTGCTTTGGCTACAATGTCAGCCCAAGGCTGGCCTGAGCTACATAGTGCCACCCTGTCTCAAAAAACCAGGGCCTAGCTGGGCATGGTGGCGCACACTTTTAATCCCAGCACTCGGGAGGCTGAGGTAGGAGAAGCATTGTGAGTTCGAGGCCAGCTTGGGCTACAACTCGTGTGCTAGGCTGGCCTGAGCTACATAGTGCGACCCTGCCTCAAAAACTAGGACCGGAAGTTTGGCTCAGTGGCTTAAGCGCCTGCCCTGGCAGGTGCGAGGTTGTGAGTTCAATCCCCGTGCCGCAAAAACAAAACAAAAAAACAAAACAAAACAAAACAAAAAAACAGGGCCGGGAGATTGGTTCAGTGGCTTCAATGCCTGCCTGGCAGGCACGAGGTTGAGTTCGATCCCTGGTGCCACAAAAAAACAAAAACAAAGCAACAACAACAAAAAAAGGCCAAGGCAGGCAACATTCCAGGTGCCCCTGAGTGAGCGGCTGGCACGGTGGCTGGGCTGTGTGACGGACACAGCTGCTGGGGAAACAGGCCAGACTCTGTCCCTGTGCTGCCGTGCTAGGGGTTTAACTGAGGGCCTTGCACACACGAGGCAAGCAAGTGTTCCACCATGGAGCTACACCCCAGCCTTTTTTGCTTTTTGAGACATGCTCTTGCTAACTTGCCCAGGCTGGTCTCAAACTTGTGATCCTCCCGCCTCAGCCTCTCAGAGTGCTGGGGTTCCAGATGTGGACCACTGTGCCTGGCTATGATTCTACTTATATCAAGTACCTGTATCCAGAATAGGCAAAATCACAGAGCAGATTAGAGGTGACAAGGACTTAGGGGGAGAGAATGGAGAGTTTATATTTACTGGGTGCAGACTTTCTGAGAAGTTTTCTAAACAGCTGTCACACTGGCACAATGGTGTGAATGTATGGTACTTAACTGCCACTTCACTGTACACTTGAAAACACTCAAAATGGCAAGATTTATGTTACACATATTGTAACCGTAAACAATTTTTCATGAAACTCTTCCAAATTAAGCAATAATTACGGAAATTTAATGAAATATAAGGAAGTCAAATGTGTTAAATTAAAATGAAAAGAAAAACTAAATCCCATTTCCAGTTAAAGCCCATTTTGTAAATATGAATTACAAGGACTTAATTTGTAGAGCTTAATCTCCAAAGAAGGAAATTATTCCAGAGTTCAGTGGGCCAGTGCAGTAGCTCAGAGACTGAGGAAGATCGGGAGGAGGAGGAGGATGCGCAGGGCGGCCGCCCTGCACCCTGAGTTCTCCTACCTTGTTAATGATGCCTCCGTTCTCAACCACGCCTTCTGCACCCACGATGACCAGGTCTACTTTCTCCATGATGTAGCTGAGAAAATGCAAATCAAATGAAGAATCGAGGCTTAAGAGATTAGGTAAAAAGACACAGAAGTTTAAAAAAAATTTTTTTGAGACAGGGTTTCACTATGTTGTTCAGGCTGGACTTGGACTCACTTTGTAGCCCAGGCTGGCCTCGAACTTGCAGCGATCCTCCTGCCTCGGCCTCCCGAGTGCTGGGATTACAGATGTGTGCCACCATGCCCAGAAAAAGAGATCTTTTTTTGATCACAGCCTCACAATTTGACAAACATTTCATGCTGGAACCCAGCTCACGTGCACACTTACGTGTGTCTGGAGCCAGAGTCGTGTGACAGCACTTAGCTGTACCAGTGTGGCATGTGTGTTCTACTTCCAGACAAATTAAACTAAACTTTAAAACCCTGAGGTGGTCAGAAGTTGAAATCAAGTGTTACTCAATTTAAGACTCTTTCTTGTCAAGTGTGGTGTTACCCACATGTAATCTCA
Organism: Dasyprocta punctata; assembly: GCA_004363535.1. Classification (NCBI taxonomy): domain Eukaryota; kingdom Metazoa; phylum Chordata; class Mammalia; order Rodentia; family Dasyproctidae; genus Dasyprocta; species Dasyprocta punctata. The sequence continues at coordinate 9,321 of RJWM01034283.1, read as the reverse complement.
CAGAACTCTGGGAGGCTGAGGCAGGAAGACTGCAAATTCAAACCCAGCCTGGGCAACTTAGTGAGACCTTATCTCAAAAAATAAAAAAAGGGCTAGGAATGTAGTTTAGTAGAAGGGCCCTGGTTCAACTGCCAGTATCAAGATGGAGAAAAAAAATCTTTCTAATAGGGTAAAGACAATTTTCCTTGTAAAATGACCAGTTAGTTCTTTTTTTTCTCCAAATCCATTTTATTTCTAGCATAAAAAGAAAAAAGAAGAAAACAAATATTCTGCATTCTTCTATTTTTATTATCCTTAGCTCAGCTTACCTTAAATAAGTAGAATAATTTTACTAAAAAAAAAAAAAAAAAAGACTAGTTAGTGAACTACTCAGAATGCTCATGGTGCCGCCCAGGCTGGCTTCAAATTTGTAGTGATCCTTCTGTGCTGGGATTACAGACTACCCTCACCCGGCTTTTGAAATGCTTAGTCTAAAACCCATTTCTTTCTTTCTTTTTTTCTTTTTTCTTTCTTTCTCTCTTTCTGTCTTTTTGAGACAGGGTCTTGCTATGCAGTTCAGGCTGGACTTGGGCTCACTTTGTAGCCTAGGCTGGTTTTGAACTTGCAATGACCCTCCTGCCTCAGCCTCCCAAATGCTGGGATTATAGGTGTGTGCCACCACACCTGGCCTAAAACTCATTTCTTTTTTTTTTTCTCGTGGCACTGGGGGATTGAACTCACAACCTCACGCCTGCCAGACAGGCGCTTAAGCCACTGAGCCAAACTCCAAGCCCTAGTTTTTCGAGACAGGGTCGCACTATGTAGCTCAGACCAGCCTTTGCTTGCCTTGTAGTCCAAGCCAGCCTGGAACTTAACAACGCTCCTCCTACCTCAGCCTCCGGAGTGCTGAGATTAAAGGCGTGTGTCACCACGCCTGGCTCTAAAACTAAATAACTTCCTTCGTGATGTATTTTCTTTCCAGGTGGCTCTGAGCACGGTTTCTCTTGTGAGGCACGCAGACAGCCCAAGGACACATGGCCTTGGTATCAGCAGAGAGGCTGCCTGGGCTCTGAGCACAGCCCATGGCCTGGGCAGTCACAGTGGGATTATCACTGGTAATCTCGCTGCTGGGTGGCTTTGAGCCATTAGTGGGACATGCACAGCTGTCCCATGCATATGCGTGACTGTCACACTGTGCAGCATGGGGCCATCCATCGAGTCGTGTAAACTAACCCATGGGACAGTCACGCTCGTAACCCCAGTGGTTCAAGTTGATGGGACCTAAAGGGGTATAGGTCACCCTACTGCTGACCCTGAGGTGACCTTGGCGTCTTGCTCTTCAGGAGCACTGACACGCATGGACACAGTCCCTCCCTGCCAGCACCCTACGATCTACGTGCACCACCGAGGTCGCAGGTAACCAGCACCCTGGTCAGGGCAGCCACAGCGGAGTCAGGATGGTCTCAATCCTGCAGTCTGAACGCCCCCTGGGGCCGCCCCAGGGCGGGCCAGGACTAGCCGGTGTGGCCAGGGCACAAGGACACTTACCCAACAGCGGCATCCAGGATCACAGTGACAGGGACATTCAGGTGGCAGAGGGCTTTGGCCATTTTCTTACTGAAGATGATATTTGAGACCGTGAGACAGAGGCCAAGAAAGTCCCACATGATGTATGACAAATCACTTAATGTAGACAGCAATAAACATGTTCGATTGAAACTCGGTTAATACGAATGTAAGAAGGCTCCGGGCTAAGGAGAGGAGAACTGGAGCTTTCTGGGAGAAGAGCATGAATTTCCAGGAAATTATACTCTTAGGGACACTTGGCAGGAGATACAAATTGAGGAGAAAAGGAGAAAGCCTGGCTTTTCCTGTCTTCTGTGAATTATGTACTTCTCTACGGGCAACTGACATCACCATCGTCTCCTGCTGTTCCTGATTTAACTCCTGGTGTGCACTACTGTCCCCCTGAGGGATGGGGACGGGATCCCCGCCCTGCAGCCGGCTCCGCAGCATCACTGGCGGCCGGAAGCGATGGGAGGATACTTGCCCCGACAGGTCGGGCTGGGACTCTGTGATGTACACATGGAAGCGCTTCTTGGCCGCCACGGCTGCTTGCAGGACTCGCAGAACCACCCTGGAGTTGGCGTGAGTCAAGATTCGCTGCAGGTGAGAGAGGCTGGTCAGGGGATGAGTGCCCAGCAGGCCCTGTCCGCCGTCCCCACAGCCCAGGCTCCTGGCACCCTGCGCCTCCGGACGCCTTCACACACGTCCACCAGAACTAGAAAGGGGCCTTGATAGGACATTGAGTTTCAAGTCCATTTTCAAATTGAAAAAGCTTTTTTGGGGCAGTATGGGGCATTGAACCCAGGGCCTTCACACTAAGCTGCATCTCCAGGCTTTTTTATTTTTTATTTTGAGATGGGGTCTTTATAAATTGCCCAGGCTGGGCTGAACCTTGGGATCCTCCTGCCTCAGCCTCCCAGAGTACTGGATTATAGGTGTGTGCTACCACACCCAAGTCTGTCATTTATTTAATAATGTATTCCAAAGTTTCAGAAGGGGACAATAAAACAGAAGAGTTAAGAGTCAGGAAACAAGTCGATACTTTTATGATGAGCGGGGCTGAGCCGGCACTGGGAGAGGTCACTGGGGTTTTGTCGCCCTGTGCTGGGAGCCTGGCTGCCCTCACAGCTCCTGCTCTTCCTGCTTATGAATGCTCAGTGGCTCTGTCTGCTGTAAAAGTGTCAGAAACGATGTGACCAAGGAAGTCTCCACCCGCTGGCACCCACCGCTGGGAGGATGCTGGGTGTTAACCGGTGAAGACAGCTGGTCTGTGTGGATTTAGTGAACTGCGTGGCTAGCCCGTAAAGCTTGCTAGACAAGTGCTCCACACTCAGTCCATCCCCCGCCGCCCCAGGTTATGGTGACAGGTGCCTGTAATGACGCCCTCTGCACTTCCAGGGCACTGAGCCCGATGTTTCCCACCTCATGAAACCCCAGCAGCACCCCTCTAGATCCACAGCACAGAGAGGTTCAGTGAGCGCCCAGGGGTACCCAGCAGGTGATGGTGGAGCCTAGAGTTCAGCCCCAGCAGTCCGAGGCCCAAGCCCTTGCTCCTGAGTCCTGTGAGCAGCACGGCTCCACTTACTGCCCCGTCCTTGATGAACGTATGGCACAGGTCGGCGATTTTATTTCTCGACAGGGATATTCTCCTGAGAAACAGCTCTCCCCGTTCAATCATGATCTTTTTACATTTGGAGTAGTCCTGGGGAGAAAAGAGCAGGATGAGGCGGGCGGGCGGAGGGCCGCTGAGAGCTGCTGCAGTTGAGCGGGAAGTGGGAGGGAGCGAGGGGCTTACAGAGTACTCCAAGGAGGTGAGGCTGATGAAGCGGAGGAAGAGCTCCCCGCCGGAGGACACCGCCACCGAGGAGTCCACGCCACACAGCGTCTCTATGGCACTGGTGAGATTTGCTCTCAGGCCCTGGATCGTCTCCCCTGTGATGATCAGATAAGGAAGGTGGTGTTCATTTTAGGGCCACAGCCCTTGCTGGGTCTGCCATTCATTGGTTTGCTCATTCACTGACTCATTTGTAGAGTGAATGAGTAGCGGGTGCCTCGTGGCCAGACACTGCTGTGGGTGTGTGGGGTCCATCAGTGAGTGAGGCCGCACTCTGCCATAATGGAGAATGTAGAAAACACATAGCACCAAAGCCAGAAGCAAGGCTATCATAGATGGTAATGAGGACAGAAAGCAGCAGAACGATGAAGAAGGTGGGGCTTGTGTAACAGGCTGAGGGCCACGTGGGCTGAGCCAGTTAAGAAAGGGCCCAGTCACATAAAGACCCGATGAGAAAGTGCCAGGCACAGACTGTAACAGTGCAAAAGCCCACGATGGGAATGAGCTTCATTTAAGGGGCCAGCAGGGCTGAAGCACAGGTCAGTGAGGGCAGCGTGGGAGGTAACTAAGCAGCAGAGACAGATGAGATCCGCAGGACAGCGCAGGGAAGCCTGAGGTGTTCAGGCGTTACTGTAAGCACAGCGAGGGACACTGGAGACTTAGAAATGTGGGAATGCAGCCCAGCCTTTCAGATTACAGAAGCCATTATTATGACTTTGCTTACATAAAATGTCATGCTATACCCAGATGATTACATTTAAGAGACTGAGTTAGTAGGAGATCATAACAAATGATATCACTACCAGGATTTATTCTGCGTTATCCTCTGTACGAGTTGCCCAGAATCTGGGACAAAGTAGAAGCTAAACAAACATCTATAAAGTTCAACTATTCTACCTTAAGCTCCATGGTTAATGTGACATTAGATATTAGATGATCACTCGATTCAAAGCATATCCCATTTACAGAAGGGACCTCAGATGATAATGTGAGGCTTTGTCCAAGATAAAAAAATTAAAATGGAGACAGAAGCTGTGCTTGGGTTACATCAGCTCATACAGACAAAATGTATCTCTCACTTTAATTTTTTATTTTTTGGTACTGGGGATCAAACTCACAACCTCACACCTGCCAGGCTGGTGCTTAGGCTACTGAGCTAAATCCCTGGCCCTATTATTTGAGACAGGGTCTCACTATACAGTTCAGGGTGGGCTTGAATTCATTTTGTAGTCCAGGCTGGTCTCTCGAACTCACAACAATCCTCCTGCTTCAGCTTCCCAAGTGCTGGGATTAAAGGCATGTGCCACCACGCCCAGCTACTTTCTGTAATTTTAATCATTAGAGGACTTTCCTAAAGTCCAGAGTGTTCAAGGATAAACTTTACCTTTATCTCTCTTCAAGAACTCCAGCAAAGTCCGGATGGCAGCTACTGCCGAGGCCATGTCAGGATCCTCTTTCATTTGAGACTTAAAGTATTCAATTAACTCTGAGAAGGAAGAAAAAAATGACTTATCACATGCATTTAGCAGGATGTGAAAACATGGCTTCTTCCTGTTCTTCTTTTTTTTTTTGGTGGCACTGGTGATCAAACTCACAACCTCGTGCCTGCCTGCCAGACAGATGCTTAAGTCACTGAGCCAAACTCCCAGCCCTACTTTTTTGAGGCAGGGTCGAACTATGTAGCTCAGATCGGCCTTGCACTCGTGTTGTAGCCCAAGCCGGCCCTGAACTCACAACACTCCTCCTACCTCAGCTTCCCAAGTGCTGGGATTAAAAGTGTGTGCCACCACACCCAGTTTAACGTAGGGCTTCTTAATGACTGGGGACCTTCAGAAGCAAAATCACTTAAAAATACTATTTTTTCTGGGTATTTAGTTTCAGAGGTGTCTTAATGTTGATGTGAATAGATTTTGACCACTTTACTGTTCATAAAATCTCATTTTTAAAAAGCTATTGGGGTAGCTGGGCATAGTGGTACATGCCTATAATCCCAGCACTCGGGAGACTGGGGCAGGAGGATCACCATGAGTTCAAGGCCAGCCTGAACTACACAGAGACCCTTTCTAAAACAAACAAACAAACAAACAAAAAAGCTATGGGGGTGTGGTAATATACATCTGTGATACCAACTCTCTGGGAAGCTAAGCCAGGATTGCAAATTTGAGCTGAGTTTGGACAATTTAGCATCTTTGTGAGGACCTGTTTTAAAAGTATATTAATTTTAAAAAGCTATCAGTGTGCAAGGTATAAAATTTAAGTCCTAGGGCTTTGATAATCTGAAGTCCTTCTTATTCTTCATGGTGGTAAGTTCTGAGAGGACCCCAAAGTCATGTACCCCTCCAGACAGTCTGTGGCAATTCAAACCTATTCGAACATATAGATACATGCGCGTATATACGAATGAATTCCACCCCCTTTTATTTTTTTACATGCACAGTATTACATTAATTTGAGTTTTTTTTTAACTTAGTAAGACACTTTGATGACCATAATGGATGAGAACAGCAGAGATGCCTTTTGATTCTAGAGACTGATCGAGCAGGGCAGGGATTCTTGCTTCTACTTCACATCTGAAGACACTGCTACCGCGAAGGCCTGCGCCCTCCGTCCGCAGTCTCGCGTTGCGGCAGGAGGGTGTATGGCAGTGGGGCCTGAGGATGCTCTCAGGGCCCATCCCTCGGATACGAGAGCAGCGAGGGGGATTTACTTGACTAGAAGAAACAGCCAGCCAGCAGCCAGAGCTTGGACAACGACTTTCGCGGATTCCTGCCTGGGCATTCGAGACTAGGGGGATCCTTATAAGGAGCTCCGCAGCTCTGGCTCTCTCCGACTTACCCTTGTCGTCCATGGCGCCCTCCGGACGGCCAAGCCGTAGGGATCCAGAACCACCTGCTGGCTTCTAGTGAGTCCCGCGACCGCGCCGTCTGCGATTGACAGCGCGGCGCGCGCCTTTTACGCCACTTCCGGCGCTTCGGAGACGGGGCCGTGGGCAAGGGAGCGGCCGGGTCCAAACCACCTTTGCGTCACTTGTTGGCGCCGGAAGTTGGAGTGCGCAGGCTTCAGGGCGTGCGCCAGACAGCTGCTCGCTGTGTCTTGAGGGAAGGGAGTCGCCATGGTCTCCGACGGTGAGGAAAGCTCAGGGATAGCCCCTGACCCTGGGGCTGGGCGGACTTGGCCGGGTCAGGGCCTGTCAAATGGATTGTATGTTTGGGCTGGGCGGGATCCGTTCGGTGTTTGGAGGAGTCACCAGTCTGTCCATTCATTCTTTCAGTAAATATTTTTGGATCGCCCCCTGCGTCCCCGGCATTGATTTTTGCACTGGGGAAATCGCGAAGAACTTGACGAGCAGGGAGGCAGGCGGAGGTTAGAGAGCCGAGTGGGCGACAGAAGCCATCGGCGAGTAGATAAAATGAATTCCAAACGGTGACGAGTGCTGACGGTGCTTACAGGACGCTGCGGTGTTTAGGATCACGGAGGAACTACTTTAGTTAAGAGTACTGAAAAGTTAAGAGTACTGAAAGGGAGTTTGGAGCTAAAACTCGAATGGCCTTGCAGACTTCCGCAGTGCTGGTTAAATGCAAAAGGCCCTGGGGCTGTTCGAGCTACTAGGTTTTAGGGGGTACCTAGAAACACAAGAAGGTAGGGAGACTTTCACGCATTGTATTACCAAGTGGAAAGTCTTGATGTTTTGAAGAAAGAGGAAGCAGGCGAGATGAACTCAGAACAAGCCACATTTGAGCCACGCACGGTCTTGGGGTCCAATAGTTTGCACCTCATATTTAACATCATATAAAGCTGTTGTAGGATCGTAAGCAGCGAACTGTTCCGCTCTGCTCTGCAACGCTAAAAGATCACTTCGGGACTGGAGAGGGAGCTCAGTGTTGGAGCACTTGCCTGGGATGGGTGAAGCCCTGGGTTCAGCTTCCAGCACTGAGAACAGTTGCTCGGCTGCTGTGCGGCAAAATGGCCTGTGTCAGGCCACCTGTTGCTAATCTAAAAATGAAGTGGAGACGTGAAGAAGGAAACACACAGGGACATTGCATGTGCATAAAAATACACACTTCTAACTAGCAATGCTTTCTCTTAAGCTTTTTGGTAGTAACAAGATCCTGACAGTTGTAGGGGAAGTCCCAAAGGAAAATTGAGGCCAGAGGCTAAAGGGGTTTGGGGGAGACCTGTGCCAGACACAGTTACTAAGTGCTTATTCTGTGGGTGGCACTTCATTGTGTGATTTGTACACATGTTATTTGAACCTAGGGTTAGCAAAAAAGCATCATCTCCTCCTCTGGGTGTGTTACTGGGGATAGAACCCAGGGCCTCGTGTCTACTAGACTAGAGCTTGGCCACAGAGCTACATCCCCAGCCCTAGCATTCCTTATTCCACAGTGCAGGAGGGAGGCCTGGGAAGGGCAGTTGGTGACACACGACTAACTGAAATCGCCTGCTAGTGAGCGCAGTGTTGTTAGAAGAGGGTTGGTTGTGTTGTGGTCATCAGGTAGGCGGCGGCACCAGGGAGGGTTGTGGTACTGAGGCTGCAGATTGGCTTCTCCACTTCCTAAGAGTCCATGAGACTCTGAGAGTTACTTCTCTTTGCAAAATGGGAATGGCATGTGCCATATTTTATCTAACCCAAAACAGAATGGGTTATGAAATACGCCTTTATCTAATTTAGTGCCAAGAGCCAGGTGTGGTGGTGCACGCCTGTAATCCCAACACTCCGGAGGCTGAGGCAAGAGAATCTGCAAATCTAAGGTCAGCCTGGGTTCCATAGTGCGTTCAAGGCCAGTCTGAACTATATACTGAGACCTTGTCTCAAAAAAACAAAAACCAAAAACAAGCAAAAAAACCCTCCCCAATTGGTTCCTAATCACAGTCAGCCTTGTTGCTCTGTGACTGACTAGACACTGGGCCATGCGACTCCTGTGGCTCCCAGACTATACCTGCAGCCCTACCCTGGCATTCCTGTTCGTGGCTATTCAGAGCCTTCTGTCTTTGACCAGGCAGTTACAATGCAAGTACCTTGGGGTTCGCCTAGTAGAGATTCACTGAGCATTTGCTTTGTGCTAGGAGTTGATAAAGAGTAAAAAACAAAATGGACCGAAGTCCCTGCTGTTGTTGAGTTTGCAGCGTGACGCGTGTAGTGGTAGAGGCAGAGGCAGCAGACAGGGCTTGCTAAGGACCCACTGAGCTTAAATCTTAAAAGGAACTTGTCCTTCAGTTAATGGGTGTAGGCTAATAAGCTTTTTTTTTTTGGCACTGGGACTCAAACTCAGGACCTTGCCTTTGCCAGGCAGGGTAATAAACATTTAATGAGATGCAGTGAATTTAAGTTACACATTGGGATTTTTAGCTTTCGTTCATTTCATGAGGCTAATGCTTTTAGATTTTATGTCTTGTTAATATTTTCAGAGGATGAATTGAATCTTCTGGTCATCATAGTTGATACCAACCCAATTTGGTGGGGGAAGCAGGCATTAAAGGAATCTCAGGTAAGAGAGCTTGAGAGAACCTCGAGTGATTCTGAGTTAATTTGTTTATGTCTGTTGCTTTTTGTTTTAAAAAATAGCTTTATTAGCCAGGCATGGTGGCGCACACCTGTAAGCCCAGCACTCAGGAGGCTGAGGCAGGAGGTTTGCCACAAGTTCATGGCCAGCCTGGTTTACACACTGAAACCTTGTCTCAGAGACAAAACAAAAGAGAACTGTATTAAGATGTAATTTACATACCATAAAATTGACCCATCTTAATGTGCATTTTAGTGACTTTTACTAAATTAGTGAAGTTGTGTAACTAGCTCCACTTTCAGTGAGAACGTGTCTTTGACCACATTAAAGTTCCCTCACCATATCTGGACTCTAACCCTGCCCCGACCCGAGCCACAGACAGCTGCCAATCCGCCTTCTGTCTCTGTACAGTATACCTACAAGTCATTTGTGTGATAC
>RJWM01034282.1:0-19851 GCA_004363535.1 Dasyprocta punctata | reverse complement strand
GCACCGGGGATCAAACTCACAGCCTCACACCTGCCAGACCGGTGCTTAAGCCACTGAGCCAAACTCCCAGCCTTAGTTTTTTGAGGCAGGGTCCCACTATGTAGCTCAAGCCGGCCTTGCGCCCGCACTGTAGCCCAAGCTGGCCTCGAACTCACAATGCACCTCCTACCTCAGCCTCCCGAGTGCTGGGATTAAAGGCGTGCGCCACTGCACCCAGCTTCTAAGTTGCTAAATTGCCTGGTTGGTCTTTAACTTGTGTTCCTCCTGCCTCAGCTTCCCAGAGTACTGAGATCACAAGGCATGCATCACCATGCCTGGTTATCATGGTCTTTTTTATGCTAGGCTATGATAATTTTTTTTTTCTTAGTAGTTTCCTATTCTGAAACTGTGCCTCCTTTGCTTATACTTGGTTTGTACCATCTTGTTTCTTCAGGAGATCTAGACCAGGAGTATGCAAGCCACAGCCTCTGGGCCAAATCTAGCCTGCAGTCTGTTACTCACACATGAAGTTTTATTGAAACAGGGCCATAGTGGCCATTAGTTTATGTATGGTCCATAGCTGCTTTCACAGATAGTGGAGCTGAGTAGTTGAGACATACTCTATAGTTTGTGAAACCTAAAATATTTACTGCCTAGATCTTTACAGAAAAAACAAAAAAGTCATTTGCTCTAGATGGACTGGATCAGGCTATCTTGGATTGAACCAGGAAATGATTATTTTGGGGAAGGAGGACACAGGTTTAAATTTTACTGCTTGTGGACATTAGAATAGTGACAGCATAAAAAGAGGCTTCTGGGAATTGGATGAGACTAGTGAGTCTTCTGAGCTCTTCTTTTTCCTATGTCCAAACCCAGGTTATGAAAAGAAACTTTTAAGTGTAAACACTTTTTTTTTAACCTCTATCTTTGCAATTTTCTATTCCTTGTGTATACACTCTTCCATGGACTTACTTTAGTTCTGTTACTTATTAATCTACTTATATGTAAAATTACATAGTATTTTAATAGGAATTAACTTTTGGAGTTCCTTTACTCCAACATCCTTATTTTATAAATGCCAAAAACTTAGTCCCTTAGAAGTTGTCACATGTGTGATGTCACAAAAGCAGATCCGTGGCAAGTCATAGAAGAAAACCCTGTTTTTAAGAAATTCCTACTGTCATGCATATAAACATTCATATGTGAAGCCTGCCACGTAAGTCCCTGACCAGAATATCCTTAGCTACAAGTAGGACTTCTTAGAAAACTGAAGAAATAACTAAGTCTAGATTCTGATTTAACTCTGCTACTGGTATCTTTGCATCTGATAGTAAGCAGTATTCTTTGATTAAATAGGAATAAGAATCTAGACAATCCAGTAAGTTTGTAAGGGTTACTGTGGACTGAAATACAGATATTTGCTTCATTACCGCATCACTTATCACAGTGTAATTCATGTAAGGGAAATGTGGGATTTTTCAGCGAAACAAAGTGTTACATTCACAGTATCTTAAGTAATGTGTAAGTAGAACATTGAAGAATCCAGAGTAATGTTCCTATTACTAGGTTACGTAAGCTTACTTAAATGTTTTCCTTTTGTGAACTGAATAAACTGTAATTTGTAATAAAAATACTTACTTTATGATTAAAAACAGTGAAAAAACTTCATTGAGAAAATTAGATGTAACTTAACTAAAAAGACCAAAAAAAAAAAACCACCAAAAGTTATAGTTGGTTTGCATTTGTATTTGTCAGTTTGCTGTCACAATTGGAGTACTCATTGTTTTCCTAAAATTCAGTGTTACAAAGGCCTCTCCCTTTATTGTATCAGAAAATAAGCACAGAATTTTCTCTTGCTCCTTTCCCTAGGATCCATTTTAGGCAAGAGAAATCCTAAGAGACCCTTGCACAAAAGATACACATTGAAACTTGACTACAAGTGCAGATATTGTCATTCTTTTAGCTTCTTCTGTAGGTGATTTAAGAAAATTTATTATCAGTGTTATCTGTGTGTTTTTAATTAATCTCTAAAAAAGTGTGTAATTGTTATTTCTTCCCCTCTCTGGATAACTTAACTCCCTCAGTGTTCTTTCTTTTACATTTCAAAAGTGTTTTTTTTTTCCTTTTTTTTTGCGGCACCAGGGATTGAACTCACAACCTCGCACCTGCCAGACAGGAATTTGAGCCACTGAGCCAAACTCCCAGCCCTGGTTTTTTGAAGCAGGGTCGCACTATGTAGCTCACGCTGGCCTTGTGCTCCTGTTGTAGCCCAAGCCGGCCTCGAACTCACAACGCTCCACCTACCTCAGCCTCCCGAGTGCTGGGATTAAAGGCGTGCGCCACCATGCCCGGCTTTTTTTTTTCTTATACATGTAAATGAACAAATTCATGTTGTAGCTCAACATACTTAACCAATCTTAATTATAAATTGTGATGAGACTATGTTCTACTTTTAAAATATGTGATAGTATCTACTCTTTCAGAAAATAAAACTCTTAGGATTTAAGCACTCATATTTAGTTTTGAAACTTTACTGAAGACCTGTCTTCAAATGGATTGTCAAAATGAAGAGAATTTAATGGAATAAGTGTTTGTTTAAAATTGGAATTCTAAGTAAAGTATTTTCATCACAGTTGGCTCATTAGAATTGATAGTTACATTATATAATCATAATAGTTTAGTTACCACCTATCTGGAACTCTGAGTTGCCAACATAATTATGTAAGTTACAAGTTGAATAGCTGTATTCTGAAATATTTGAGACTCAAAGTATTTTAAATTTTTCTCTCTTTTTTTTTTTCATATTTTGGAGTATTTGTACATATGGAATGAGGTATCTTGGGGATGGGGTCCAAATATGACACAAAGTTCTTTTGTGTTTTCTGTGTATCCTACACATGTAGCCTAAAGATGATTTTATATAATATGCCTAGTGTAACTGCATTTCAACTGAGACTGGTCACAGGGTCAGATATAGAGTTTTCTACTTAGAGTACCAAGTTGGCACTCAATATTAGAGATTTTCAAGCATTTCAGATTTCAGAGTTTCAAGTTAGAGATATTCAACAAATACTTTCCAGTTTCTTTAAATTGTTTTTCTTTAGAAAAAAATCTCTTCCTGTTTGCTATAGTTTGAAATTTAAAATGTATAGAATTCATTTGAAGAGTACAAAGTAGAACTTTGAAATTTATCAGTACATTTTCAATTTATTGACTTGTATTTAAATTTATAGAAGTTTCTAACTTCAGTTCCATAGATTACTTCAGGCAGTCATTAAACTGTCTTGGTACTTTATACAGAATTTATCAGTGTGGAAATTCTTTTGATTTGAAGTGTCCCTGGCTTATATTGGAATCTCAGAGTTGTCCATCACCCAAACAAGGTTAAAGGCCATTTTTATAGGACTTCTAAAGCATCATATTTTCCAAAAGATTATAAAAGGTACATTTGTTTTGCTTCGTAGAATCATTTAATTATAGAATGTTGAGTGTCCAACTTCCATTTTTACACATGAGAATGAAAGGTCCTAACAGTTAAGTGATTTACCTACGGATATTATAGTTCAATCCTTTTTAAATTATCAGGACACCAAATAGGGCTCTTGTGGTATTCTGATTGATTTCTTAGGGACTTTTTAGCTTTTCAGTTTTTGCACAGGGGTTGTTGAGCTTTTGTTTCATCAAGAATATGTTTGTATTTGAATACAAAGTTTTTATGGGAACAATAGAGATCTCTTATAATGGGCCCATTTCATGAAGTATTAGTGTGATGCTATGTAGACTCAGAGGGAATATATATAGAGGTGCCTATGGTCCCAAGAGAAAATGTCTTAGTTTTCATTTATATATATATAATATATATATAGTATATTTTACGTACTTTATTTTCATTCATATATATATTTTACATACTTTATTTTCATATATATATTGTACTTACTGTATGTTCATATATATATATATATGACAGTGTCAGTGTTGAAGTAGGGTTTTAGGAGCCAAGTCATGAGATCTCAGTCTATAAGAAGTCAGGCCTGTGAGCACGTAATTCATTCTTTTAACAAATATTTATTGTATGACTATTGTAGAGAAGTAGATTATTGGTTGATAAAGAATACTTGTGGAGCCGGGAGTTTGGCTCAGCGGCTTAAGCGCCTGCCCTAGCGGGTGTGACGTTGTGAGTTTGATCCCCAGTGCCACAAAAAAAAAAAAAAAGAATACTTGTGGAAAGTTAGAAGTTCGTGTCCACTTCATGATTATTAATTTAATTAATGTTGGGAAATGTTTTTCTTTCTAATCACTAACCCATATAAGAAAATGTCACACAGTAACATGGATAGCAGTTTTTATAAAATAGTCCTTAGCACCCTAGTTTCAGTGTTATGAAATGTTGTAACTTCTCAGACTACTGGAAATTAAGAAGATCTTTTAATTAAATATAAGACCAAAGGGCCCCCCTTTTTTTGTTGCCATTTTGTACTATCTGATTGACTATTATGTTTAAATTAGTAATTTTTAAAGGTTTCATTTTAGAGGTTGTATTTCATATTATGAACATGGATCCTGAATTTTCATATTATTTGTTAATAGCTACAGTAATAATTGAAAGTATCAATGAGTGTAAATTGTAATAACTTTTCATCTGTACTTAAGATGATTTCACAATGAGGGTTTTATTACTTAATGTGGTATTGCATTTCAAAGAAGTAAAGACTTTTGCCATTTTACCATAATCATTTTATATGGTATGGTATGCTTGAAATTTATGAACTAAGAATACTGTTTATTTATTTATTTATTTATTTATTTTCTTTCTTTCTTTCTTTATTTTGTCTTTTTGAGACAGGGACTCGTCATGAAGTTTAGGCTGCCCATGCACTCACTTTGTAGCCCTGGCTGGTTTTGAACTCGCAGTTATCCTCCAGCCTCGGCCTTTTGAATGGTAGGACTATAGGCATGCATCACCATGCCCTAAGTACTGTTTATCTTTGCAATTCCATTTAACCCATTTGACTTTTCAAACTGCAACAACTCTTCATTATCCTTAGTCCTATTTTAAGATTTCTTAACCAGTTCAATTCATTCAAAGAAATAACCCAAAAAGAATTTTAGCACTACCACATTTAGCCAGGGATAGTGGCACATGCCTGTAATTACAGTACTCAGAATGCTGAGGCAGGAGGATTGCTGTGAGTTTGAGGCCCTCATTATGGGCTGCGCAGCGAGTTCAAGGCCAGCCTGCACTATATAGCAAGATTCTGTCAAAAGAAAAGAAAAAAGGAAGGAAGGAAGGAAGGAAGGAAGGAAGGAAGGAAGGAAGGAAGGAAGGAAGATCGACCACTATAATATTTATTTTGTGTTTGCTTTCACGTACTGTATATTTTTTTCCCCAGTACTGGGAATTGAACCCAGAGCCTTTGAACTGAACTACATCCCCAGCTTTTTAAATTTTATTTTATAGATTTATTGAGTGAGTGAGTGAGTGAGTGAGTAATTTAGTGCTACTAAGGGCTTTGCACTGAATTATATCCCAGCACTTTTTTTTTGAGAAAGCATCTTACTAAGTTGCACACACTGAGCTCAAACTAACAGTCTCTCAGCTTTACATTCCAGGGTAGCTGAGATTACAAGAGTATACCACTGCACCTGGCCTATGCCTTTGTTTTTGTTTTTGCTTTGTAAAGTTTAGAATAGATAATTGGCTTCCATAGGTCAAATATAATGAACAATGTTTTAAATATAAGAAGTAGGATTCATTTGGGTCAGGAACCTGTTACATATCCCTCCTCTGTGCACTCATGAGTAGAATCCTGAACTCAAAACCTTAACAATAATTATTCAATAATTTTAGTTGTTTCTTTTCTCAGGTAAACCTCTTCCAAATCCTTGACTTCAGAGCCTTAAAATGTAGCACATGTCAATCACTCAAATACTTTTTAAGTGAATAAATTGATTTGAGGGGACCTGAAGCCCTACCTTTGGATCCCCTACAGTCACTATAAAAAAACTAAACTGAAGAATCCTGTGTTAGTTAGGGTTCACTAGAAAAATAGTTACTGTGTGCGTGTGTGTGTGTGTGTGTGTGTGTGTCTGTGTCTGTGTCTGTGTGCGCATGCATGTGTTTGTATGTAGAAGACCTGCACAAGAGCTGATACTAAAGCTCAAGCCTGATGGCCAGCTCGAGACAGAATTTCCTCTTCTTAGGGAAACCGGAGTCTTTCTACTATAAAGCCTCCAAATAATAAGATGAGGTCCCCCTACATTGTGGAAGATAAAAGTGATTCTCATGTTAAAAAAGTTGCTTCATAGAGACTTTTAGGTGGTGTTTGACTAAATATCTGGATACAGCGACATAGTTGATGCATAAAAGTAATCTTTAACAGGGGACAAGTGATTAATTTCAGAAAGAAAAGAGATCTGTCAGCATTGTCATATGTGAGATAAAGTTTGAAAAAATTTGAGATTAGTATAAGGAACAGCAACAAATTAAGATTAAAAGAAACATACATGGCTGTAGCCAGGAATATCTTAGTATATTAACATCTTACATAAAGACTGAATGGAAAAAATTAAGCATATTAACAGTATTACATAATGTACATCAGGAGATTTTTCAAGGAACAGTGACCAGAGTGGAATGAACTTAGGAAAAGTCATCTTTATTTTAAACATTAAGCCTCTGTAAAAATGTATTTCTTATTTTAGGGTACAAGATGATGCAAGTAAAGAAAATTTATAAGAAAAAAACTTGACAGAAGTTTTTCAAAGTAATGTAGCGTTTGTACTAGGCAGGTGCTCTACCACTAAGCAGTACTGTAGCATTCAAATGTGACTTAAAACATAACAAATAAAACTGCAAACAAAATATTTATGTATTTTTGGAAAGCATTCTTAAAGGATATAAATTTTAACCAAACTTTGAAAAATATGTATATATGATACATAAGTAAGTAAAATACCAAAGGCCTTATGAGAGGCTTAAGGAAGGAAGGAAAAACTTGAATATACATTTTAAATTTGTCTAGGTAAGCAATTAAAAACATAACTTCTGAGAATGAATTAGAAGGGAAGTAATTAAATCAAAATATCAAAATATTTCTTTTTTTTAAATATGCCTTAATGATACTGTTTTTCATACTGATAGGCTAGAGCTGTGGTTGCTAAGCAGAAAGTGCAGGAGGTGAGGACTCAAACAAAGATTTATAGATAGTAGAGAATCAAGATCTCTCAGAGATTGCTGAGGAAATTGACTGCCTTGTGATTTAATGTTGGAGACAAATACAGGAGAGGATATACTAATTTGCCTAAACTGATGGTCTGATGCTATACGAATAATGTTAGTTATGACAGCGATGTGGGAATTGCAGTGTAGTTAAATGGAATATGATGATTGATGGGTACATGTGACTCATTTAGAATTCCATAAGGTAAAAGTCATTATATCATTATGTTCTGATATGGCGGGCACCATGTGATATAAATTGGAGTCCTTATTAACAGTTTTATTCTGTGCAGTTAACCTACTTTTATTATAAACTTTATAGTATACAGTTTAATGTGTGAAGGTATCAGCTATACGAAGTGGTAAATCATCTCTTTTGAGTGTAGCATCACTATTTACTGTAAGACAATGGGAAAAACTGTAGAAATTCAGGTGGGAATGTATTTAAGACCAACTTTTGGGAAGGATTTACTTGCGGTGTCAGATACAAGTTTCTATAGATTGGATTTGAAAGTGTTACTTACAGATAGAAAGCCCCACAAATTGGAGGCTTTGCTAAGGTTTAATATGCTGTGTGTTTTTAAAAACACTTGTTAATTTGAAGTATTTTACAATTTATACACAGGCTTTTTACCTTATTATACGTGAATAATCATTCTTATTTGCCTCAGCCTTAGTTCTATTTAAATTAGAGTCCTGGTGACTTGAAACTACTGTATTGTTTCAGTCTGTTTTGTAATGAACCTCTTTTCTCTTATTGCCCATTCCCTTCTCTCCTGTCGATCTCAAAATCCATTAAAGTATTAGCCACTTGTTGAGGCTAACATTGAGCTTTCCTGTATTTATCTCCCTCATTATTACAGTGTGCAGGCCTTTGTTTTCATGGCTTTGCTATTGTCCTAACAGTGGCATTAACTGAGATGTTCAGAGCCACATGTTCCTATTGTCATTGTACTCAGCCTCCTCCCTTTTGCTCTCTTTCCGAATGGGGAGCCTCTTTCAGTGATAGTATTTTTTCTATGCTTACTTGGCAAGCCTCATTTTAGTTTCTGTTCTCCAAACCCTATTGCCTCTTACTATTACTTCTGTGGTAAGTCTCTTTTTTGGATTGTATTTATTGTGGTTTTAAAGACATGTATAGAATTTGAATTATAAAAGTTAAAATTGAATTTATTTTGTACGTTTGAGATAATGTTGTGTGCATTAGTGTTCATGAAGTCTGGTTTTTTTCCTACTCTATATTTTCAAGCTTTAGTACTTATTTTTTCGCAACATAGAGGTAATATGTAGTGTTGTTGAATTTGTCACTTACAAAATTACTACAGAAAGGAATAGTTATGCATGTAATTTACATGGAAAACTTTTCATAATTCTATAGCTTCAATGACTTTTTTTGAAAAATGCTATTTATTTATAGCAGTTAATCAGTTAATGAAGCTACATATTTAATAGTGCTAGTAGAAAAAGATTTAATGGATTCTGAGCACGTCTTTCCCTGACAGTTTTTTTATAAATAAGGATTCCTCAGGAGATCATTCTTTGGAAAACATCTCCTTTTCCCTCCTTTACCCAAGAGATCAGCATGCAAATTTTCTTCCCTTAGCATGTATTTTACTTTAATCTTGGTCAGAATTACAGTATTATGCCTTTACCCTTTAATTGTTCCTTGTTTTTTTTTTTTTTGTTTTTTTTTTTTTGCGGCACCGGGGATCGAACTCATTCATAGCCTCACGCCTGCCAGGGCAGGCGCTTAAACCACTGAGCCAAACTCCCAGCCCTGGTTTTTTGAGGCAGGGTCGCACTATGTAGCTCAGGCCAGCCTTGCGCTCCCGTTGTAGCCCAAGCGGGCCTTGAACTCACAACGCTCCACCTACCTCAGCCTCCCGAGTGCTGGGATTAAAGGCGTGCGCCACCACACCTGGCTAATTGTTCCTTGTTATACTTGTATAATTTGAAAATATATTCACTATAGTTAAAATTCAGGATGAACACTACAATTTGCTGAATGATCATGAGACTGGGGAAGAATAGCCACAAGTAATTGGGTTATGAAATAGTAAGATTTTTTATGGTTTAGATTTTTTTTTTTTTTTTTTGTGGCACCAGGGCTCGAACTCACAACTTTGTGCCTGCCAGACAGGTGCTTAAGCCACTGAGCCAAACTCCTGGCACTAGTTTTTTTTGAGGCAGAGTCACACTATGTAGCTTAGGCTGGCCTTGTGCTCGCATTGTAGCCCAAGCTGGCCTCGAACTGTGGTTTAGATTATTTTCTACGTTTATGTAGTAGCTAGCAATTTTGAAAATAGTTCTCTAGGTAATCTGGACAATAAATATATTTTGTATAATAAAAAGTATCTAGGGTTAACTGAAAATTTTAAGTTATCCATAAATACGAGTATTGTTCTGTGATCTGCTTACCCATTTGATAAAAATGTATTACTTCATTAAAAAGTAGATCAATGCCGGGGGTTTAGTTCAGTGGTTTAAGCGTTTGTCTGGCAGGCATGAGGTTGTGAGTTCAATCCCTGGTACAAAAAAAAAAAAAAGTAAAAAGTAGATAAAAGACTGGGAATGTAGTTTAGTGGCAGAGGACTTGACTAACGTACAAAAGGCCCTGAGTTTGATATCCTGCACTAAGGAAATAAATACAAACGTTGTTTGGTATTTTAATATGAAGCAAGCAGTAGAATATATACCTAGCCTATGAAAAGGATTTTTACCCATACTGTGGGAACTCTCTGTATAAGCCTATCTTAACTCCTTCCTCTCGTTATTTTCTCTGTGTCCGGTGTATCTAACCCATGCAGGCTGCGTACAGGTGTACGTAACTAGTAACACAGCTCCACAAGATTGTAAACTTCTAACACTGTAATGTGACTTTTAGCCATATTGTTCATGACTGGATTATGGGGTGCTTCAGTGGGGACTGTGTAGGAACAAGGACATTGTGTAGGGGAGGGCCCAGTACAGTGCTAACTCTACTCCTCTGCCCCTACACACAGTCAGTTCAGTCAAAGCCTTGGATATCAAATGTTACATGCTGTTGTGCAGTGTGTAGCATAGCAATTACCAATAATAGTAGCTTGGCCTACCTACATGTGTGTGTGTGTATGCCTGTGATTCAGCACACATGTACATTTTCTTATTTTATTATTTAACTTAGTCTTGCTGTGTTATTTCATCTTAATGTTATAATAAAAATATAAAAAATAAAGTTTTATTACTTACATAAACAGTGTTATATATTTAATGTGTAGTCTAAGACAATTCCTTTTCACCCAGTGCAACCCAGACACGCCAAAATATCAGACACTGATGCCGTATGCTGAATTTTATAACTGTTATTCTTTTGATTTTTAAAAATTAGTTTTGCTGCAGGTATATATCTATGCCTAAATCTATTTACTTATGTTTGAAGTTAATAAAGATAGTATATATGTTTTTCTAAGGGCTGCCTTTATGTTTTTTGCCTAAGATTCATTTATATTGTTAAGTGGGACATGCATATTCATGCTATATAGTACTGTGTTATACATGTCCAGCAATTTGTTCTATTGATTGACACACTTAGTTGTGGCTCTTCTATTATGAATAATACTACAGCAAGTATTCTTATGTGTCTCATGGTATATATGTGCAAAAGCATCTCCACCTAAGAGTAGAATTACTGGGTCATGGGGTATTTGCATGTTCAGTTTCAACTAATGCTGAACTATTTTTTACTTTGGTTTGTAGGAGAGGATGGCTAGACTCATACTAAAACTTTTATTTCATTCTGGGCAGTTTTCACCTTTCTTGTGAATAGAAAATAACATACACCACTTTCAGGCCTGGCCCGAAGCAGTCTGCCGTAAATGATCATCCAATTTCTGCATTCCTATCTTCTCCTCTCCCCACTGTTAACTATGGTGGCTAAACCTGTAGTGTTAAATAGAGGTGGTGATGAATGGGTATCTTTGTTTTGTTTCTATTTTAAAATGAATGCTTTAAATAGTTCACGTTGTCTACAGTATTTTTTGTTACTCTAGGTACTTGTTATGAACTAAGGAGGTTCCTTTGAAGATTTTTAAATCAGAAATGTTGAACTTAACCAAACATTTTACAGTAATTTGGGTTTTCTGCTTTGATCTGTTAATTTTGTAAATGATATTTATCTCTTTATAAATATTAAATAGCAATTGCACTCCTAGCATAAACTCAGCTTGGCCGTGAGATGCATCCGTCTTTTGCTGCATCACTGCATCAGTTTGACCATAAAAGTTTCTTTCACTATCTACACTTCCACATTCTTATATGACTGTTTCAGAGATTGTAGACTTTCCCAGTTCATGATGCCCCTATGTCCAAGAAATGCTTGACAACTGCAGTATTTAGGTGATTAAGTTCAAACAAGACAGTGTTTATGTCCTAAGAACTAGCTAATTGAAAGAAAAGTACAACTAAATTAAATAAAAAGGGAGTATTTGTATTTTATTCATAAGCACAGTTACTAATAGGGATATGTACATCTGCGAATAATGCAAATCAGATCAAAGACTGCCGTCTTCATCTACTACCCCATGTTGATTTTCACTTGATGCTTACTCACTCTTTTATCATAGCGGCTGCCATAAACTCAGACTCACGCAGGTAAGACGTTATGGAAAAGAGCAGTGAGACTTAATACTGAAGCTGTGTCTGACAGATCTTGCATGTTGCTGTCTCCCTCAAATTGAAAACATCCTGTGATAACCCTGCGAATTCTGTGGCACCTCAGGACAATGTGGAGCTTGATTTAGGAACCATGTGGTTTTTGAGTTTTGGACAGTGAATAGCTAAAATGTGTACTAAATGAGGGATACTGTTTTTTTGTTTGTTTGTTTGTTTGTTTGTTTGTTTGTTTGTTTCAGTTTAACAGGGTTAGAGAACCACTGACAGAAAAAGTTTACTTTCTCTGTAAACTTAAATAATCAAATAACAATGCATAATATTTATTGAAGATAAGGTAGCATATATAGTAAGCAGGCAATAATGCTAGCTACTCGTATTACTATTATTATATGTTGTGCTCAATGCTGTTTCACATATATTGTCATTTATTCCTCACAGCAACCCTATAGCTTCAGCTATTATACCCATTTTATAGATTAACAAATTGAAGCATGGAGAAATCAATTATCCAAGTTTACGTAGCAAGAGAGTAGAATTGCTATTTGAACCAAGTAATCAATCTGATTCCGGAGCAGGTAATCGTAACGCATCTCTAAAATGTTCCAGATAATTTACAGATTCATTTTACGGATTCTCAAAGAATATTTAATGTTATAGAATGTATCATAAAAAATAAATTTGAATCATTATGTGTTTGTTTTGATTCAGTGTGGGTATTAGGAAAGCAGAATAACAAAACGGGAAATGGCTTAAATTTATAGTTAGATTTACCCATGAATGTTTCTTTACCTACTTACTATGTGAACATGAGCTCTTACTTTCTCTCACTGGTAAAAGAAGGTCATTATTTTTTACTTTAAAGCTTTTTCAAAAAATTAAAACTCACAGCATATTGCTTGAGACATAGTACATGATGATGATCAGTATTAGAACTCAAAGTATCCTCTGAGGAAGTCATGTTGACTTCTGTAAAGGAATCTAGAAACTTTCCTGTAGGATGGTGTTGGTAGAGAGTGATGGCTGATATACGGGTGGGAGCTCTGTTGGTGCCAAGCACTATCCTAAGCTTTGGGAATAAAACACTGAGTAAGACTTAATTTTCTTGTACTTAAGGAGTTTATAGTCTGTTTATCTATAAATTCAGAAAGATATATAGGTAATTAACTTGCTAGATGCTATCATGAGGAAAATTAAGAGCATCACAAGGACACATACAAGGGTTCCTTACGGTGGATAAGAACATGAGGAATTAGAGTAGTAAGCGCAGAAAGATGACAAAGCAAAGGCTGGGAGAAATTTGTCATTAATAAAGCGTGTTCCATTCATCTGACATTAATAAAAATATCAGAGACACTGGGAAAGTATGCTTTTATCAGGCCAGTGTTTGAATGTTAAGAGCCTACTTTAAGGTTTAGGCTTTACTGAAGCAAGTAATTTTCTAAAGTACAATGAAAGTGGCAGGATTTATATGTAATACTGAATTTTCTGTCAGATAGCACTTTTGGGAATCACTGTGCTTGTTATTTGATACCGCTGTGACATGGGATTTTATACATCTGAGAGAGCAGAAAAAGAATAAATGTCAGAGGATGTATGTTCTACTAGCTCAATGAATGTGACTTAATATAAAAATGTACATTTGATCTGCAGCAACTTGTATATCTGTATGAGACCCTCCCAGTGAGTACTGTGGGTTTTTTGCACAAGTAGTTACAGACTACAACTGGGGAAAATGAAAGCAGTTGCTGTGGGTATTTGGAAAGACTAGAGAATAATCGTTGGGGTACTAAAGTCCTTGATCCCTGAAAGTTTAGCAGAAGACAGAAAGCAGATGAGAAAAGTAAAATTAAATTTATTTTTAAAAAATTCTGGAGAGAATACTTAGGAAGATCTAAAAAGAAGAGGCTAAATCATGAACATAGATATGTTTAATGTGATAACAAGTCTTGGTTTTGAGACAGGGTCTCACTATGTAGTTCAGGCTGGCTTTGAACTCTTGATTCTCCTGTCACAGTCTTCTAAATGCTAGGATTATAAGCATGTTTTTAATGGCAGGCAGGCAAGCAGGCAGAAGGGAGAGAGAGAGAGAGACAACAAAAGAGAGATAAAGACCTAGCTAATGTCCTACTCCATTGCATTGCTTAAAAACAATTTTGCACAAATAATAAAACCTATGTAGAGTACTATTTAATGATAAGAGAAGTTATATATAATATAGTGAATATAGATGTTTTAATCAATACATACATCATGATTCCATAATCTTTGAAATTACATGTATATCTATATATACTGTCTATGGAGATATTATAATCCTAGATAGTACATTTATGAGTGATTTTAATTTATTCATCTCATTTACTTGTCTCTAAAGTTGTCCAGTAGACATGAATTACTTTTGTAAACTGCAGTAACTTGGCATCTCTTTGTCATTTGCCACTATTGTGGAATTAATCTTGTGCTTCATTCCCTCCAGCTATTGCTGCTCAGTCCAGCTGCTCGCTGTATCTGGGTAATTCTGTCACAGCAACTCTGTCTCCTAGATTTGTCAACTGTTCCTGGGAACAAATCCTTGACACCCACAATTTAAAAGAGGACAGGTTTATTTGGCTCATGGTTCCAACGGTTCAGCACCTGTTCTGCTAGCTCCAAGGCAGAGACATCATAATGGAAGGACTTGGTGAAGGAAACATTGCTCACTTCGTGGTGGTCAGAAGCAGAGCAGGCTGGAAATAGTGCATGTGCACAAGAGAGAACTTCCAAAGGCACAGCTCCACCTGGGCCCCATGTCCTAACAACATTCAGCTGTGTGCTGTATTGATCTCTAAAGCCATCAGGAGTTAAGTGTGAATGGTTTTTCTTCCTCCTAGTTTATGATATGATCTGAAGACATTTAACCAACTCAAATTTAGCCAACTCAAATTTAGCATATTCTCCTAACCCTAATCAAGTCACTTTTTACCAAGTATATAATTATATGAAATTTTGGGGGAGGGGTGAGAGAAGGAAAGGGAGAGAAATATTACTTGAACTTGGGCCTTTGCAAAACTTTGTTCATTCCTTCTGTTCTCCCTCTAGCACCTGCCATACTTTGTCCTTACTGGTTGTGATTTTTTCCCCCTCATTTATCCCATAGATAATTTATTGGTTTTCTTGAGTTAGAAAAAACAAAGAGCCAAATAAGGAAAACTCATCAGTTTTAGTGCCAGTGTTACAACAGTAGAACCTGTTGGCAGTATTTATCGAGGCATGTCATGCTTACGGTCCCAGAGTACTATATTCTTGCTTTCAGGGAGTTTGCTGTACATTCCTTTTAAAGCTTCAGTATCCTCTTTTCTCTGTGCACTCCCTTTACAATTTTTATTTTATCTTATTTATTTTGTTTATGTGTTGTGGAATCAGGGATTGAACCCAAGACTTTTCCACTGAGACCCCAATCCCCTGCCCTCCCCTTTTTCCCTGCCCCCTTTGATATCGAGTCTTTCCCAGTTGCCCAGGATTGGTTCAAACTTGTGATCCTCTTGCCTCAGCCTCTCAGAGTGCCACGATTACAGGCGTGTGCCACCAGCTTGTATGTATTATTTGTATTTTTCATTTTTGTTGAATTTAAATTTTTTCAAATTTTTCTTTTTTTCTTAATGAATTATTTAATATGTGTTCATTTTAAACTTTCATAGTTTTAGAAATTTTGTTTTATTGATGTTGCTTCTCAATTTACTTCAACTGTATTAAGCAAATTCTGATGAGTTTAGTCCTTTTAAATTTATTTTGACTTATCAGTGTATAGTCTTTCTTGTTGCAGGTACCCCAAGCACTTGAAAAAATTATGCATTCTGCCTTTGTGAGTATAGTGTTCTAAAAATGTTGAGTCAAGATAGTTGATATTGTTCAGCTCTCCTGTCAGTATTGATTTTTTTTTTTTCTGAGAGGCCTAGTTTTTTATCAATTGCTGAGAGACAGGCTTTAAAATCTCTAACCATAATGGTATATTTATTTCTCTCCATTTAATTTGGTTACTTTTTCCTCATATATTTTTAAGCTTTATCACTGTGGGGAATGATAATGCAAGACCTTGAATGCTAGGTTGCTGGAGTGTAAATTCTTAGTGGAAAGCTATTTTGGAAAGGTATTGTTGAGTGGTGACTGTGGTTGTGACATCATGAAGGGAGAGGTCAGACTCGCTGCTGAGGTGCTTCATGCATGGACTGCTATAGTATGGAGCATGAGGACAGTTTTGTAAAAGTAAGCAAGATACTGGTCAGATACTACAGAGAATTAGTGGGAGATACTGGGTAAATACAGGAAAAGCGAGAGCCATGATAAGCAGTTCTGGGAGCCTAAAGAACTGGGAAAATGCTAACAGTGTATTTAATTGGAACTTTGAGTGATAGGGATAAGAATTTCCTTTTTGGCTTATAAAATTTTGAATTCAAATTCAGGTAATGATAAGTTCAAGATCAGTGAAAGAGGATTAGAATTACTGCTGAGTTTTTCTTGTTACATATACTATGAAATCATTTATTTCTGAAATAATTTCGGAAGCAAGATTTTATCTTAGGTCTAGAGATGGAGCTCAGGGGTAGAGCGCTTGTATAGCATGTTCAAAGCCCAGGATTTGATACTCAGCATAGAAAAAATAACTTTTTAAAAGATTTTTTATGTGGTTTCAGCTTAGATGTTCCTCTTACATGTAAACTTTCCTTAGTCACTCAGTCTGAATTAGCCTTTCTAGTCATTCTGTGCCTTGTGTTATGCAGTTTTCTATCCAGACTGAAATGTAGGTTAGTGGAAAATTGAGACTTATATCCAGCACATGGTACAGTGTTACAGTGTTTCGAGTTTTTCAGTATTTGAGAATTAAATGATTGTGCCTGTTACAAAGAAGATGTAGATGGAGTAAGAGAGAAATAAGAAAATGTTTTATAATTTGATTTAAATATACCTTGATAATGTTTGAAACCTGTTTTTTGAAAGCGTCAGGCCAGGTCTGTATCTATCATTCCTCTTCCCAGCCCCAAAAGATTATGCGTATCGCCATAAGGAAAGTGGTGGATAAGCATGACTGTTAGTATCTTGTGCCATAATTCTAACTTTGCATTCCCCAAAATGGAATTAATTATTAAAACCTCTGAACACGTATGCAGGTCACTACTGTACTCTATTATGAGAGCAGTTTGTAACTTAGAAATACTATAAAATGAAGTAGAAATACCCAGATACAAATCATTTTACAGGTAACTTTAGTGAGTATTCTTTGCTACCTTTGAGAGGTATAGAGGTTCTTTCGAAGGGCAAAGTTGTCTTTGTCATTTAACAGTATGGTGGTGTAGATAGAACCTGCACACAGAAAAAAATTAGTAATATGTTTATCTGCTAAAGTGTATGCCAGTGTTAAGTGTTGTGCACAGTGCCTTGATCCTTGCTTTGTCTTACCTTTCATTGGACTGTCATCTACTGAGGGAAGTAAAACCACCACTGGGAATTGAGGTGCCTTCTGAGCATCCTGTGGAGTGTTTTAGAGATTTAGAGTAGCTTCATTTTGATAGTTCTCACCAGGTACTTTCTGATTAAATAGACCTGCTCTTTAGGAAAGAATGAAACACATATAGGTTAAGTGTTAGTTTTAATTTTTAACTTTTTGAATAGGAGCCCCTAACACCTTGGTATTTTCTCTTATCCTGTGGAAAAACAGAGTGAGAGTATACTGTATTTCAGAATTATTCTTAAGAAATGTTCTTTCTCCAAATTGCAGACTCATTTAGCAGTTTTACTAATTTCAGTTTTCCTTTCTCCTTCTGATCTCCGGATTGAAACCTGCTCCCTTTTAGTGTATTTGCGTATGGAGAGAGGCAGTGCCTTAGTATAAAGCTGGTCCCTTTTCTAAACTTTCCCAATGAACTGTTGCATAGGCCTTCCTGTCTAGCATCAATTCTGTTTGTTGTTTGTTTACTTATTCAGCTGTTTTTTTGTCCGTGCAGTGCTAAAGATCAAACCCAGGGTCTTGTGCAAGCTAGGCAATTTGTCTATCCCTGAACTACATCTCCAGCTCAGTTTTATTTAACTTTATGTTATTGAATAATTTTACTTGCTAATTGGTTCCTGAGACTACCAGAATGGTGGATTTTAAAGTTGTCAGAAAGATTAAGGTGCTAAAAACATACCTGAAGCAAAAGTTTTTAAATGATTAGAAAGTAAGGCCAGACTGGCCATGGTGGCTCATGCCTACCACTCAGGAGGCTGAGGCAGGAGGATCACTGGGCGTTCAGGGCCAGTCTGGGCTATATAGTGACCTCAAGGCCAGCTTGAACTATGCAGTAAGACATTGTCTCAAAAGAAAAAAAAAGTAAGGCTGGGTGTTGTGGCACGCACCTGTAATCACAGCACACAGTAGGCTGAAGCAGGAGGATTGCCATGAGTTCAAGATCAGCCTGAACTATTAGAGACCCTGTCTCAAAAAGACAGACAAGAAAAAGAGTGGCGGGGGGGGTATAATAAAGTAAATAATTAGAAAATATAGCATACAGTATTTGATTCAAGGTAGACGTGGACGATTGAGCACATATTTATTACTCTTCCCTCCCCAAAGCACAGTTTAGTTAATAACAAATAAAATTTATAAGGTTTTTTTAAAGTCATAAATCCAGATAGGAGAACGGGAGCAACTATGGCAAAATTTTTGAGGTAGAAAACAGAATAGTAGCTAGCAGAGCTGGGCGTGGTGGCGCACGCCTTTAATTCCAGCACTTGGGAGGCTGAGGTAGGTGGAACGTTGTGAGTTCGAGGCTGGCTTGGGCGGCAATGTGAGCACAAGGCCAGCATGAGCTACATCATGCGACCCTGCCTCTAGAAACCAGGGCCGGGAGTTTGGTTCAGTGGCTTAAGCGCCTGTCTGGCAGGCACGAGGTTGTGAGTTTGATCCCGGGTGCCACAAGAAAAAAAAATAGTAGCTAGCAACAATCTTACTAAACCTTAGCCCAGTTTTAAGGGGAGAAAACTGAGAACCAGTTAAGTTTATGCTGGTGAGTCTTCAGAAGGCACGGGTTGTGGTAGAGCTGTGTAACTGAAAGTGGAAGTGATGAGAGGTAGAAGACTTAAGTAAGGAGGGTGTCTGAAAGCTATTTTAAAAGTGGTTGTTGTCAGGCCTCCTCCTTCACTCTTTGCATCTCTCTGGCTAAAGCACTTCTCTCAAGTGATAGATGAGAGATTTCAAAGTACATTCTGTTAAGTCCAAGCAGAGGGTACCAGGTCAGTGAACACCATGCACTTTGAAGGTGGATGAACGTTAAATAAGCGCTATTATTTTGAATGCTGAGAGCTCTTGCCCAGTTCTTGATTATTAACTTCAAAACTGATAATTAGGCTCTGAGTGTCCAGGCAAGAAATTAAAATTATCTATGGAAATCTCAACCACCCAAGAAGAATATACTAAAGACTAAAAGAACTGCATACAAATACTATACTCTAGTTGGTAAATTTATTTTTAATAGGGATATAGGCTAACAGTTCTCAAACTACTTCTCCTGTATACCAGAGTTGAACTAAGAAGTAAGTTTTAGAACATGGAAGCTATGTTTCTCACATCAGTAGTTATGCTCTAAAAAAGGCCCTGGACAAGTTGTTCTGTGATGGAGATCACAGTTAGGAAACTCTGTGCATGTGATTAGGGCATTCAGTTAACTTTTTGTAGCCAAGGAGCTATGTACCATCAGGCATCTGAGAAAAACACGTAATATAAATAACAGAAAGTAAAACAAGCAGATAGGAAGAAAAAACATGGAAAAAGAAGCATACCATGGAGCTGAGAAAACTGTATGTGTACAAAAACATGCTTCTTTACATATAACCATATATAGGTGTATATGTATAAATATATACACTCATACGTGTGTGCATAAAATATCTGCAGATGTAAAGGAAGAGCAGGATTAAAAAAAAAAAAAAGGGATATTCAAGCCAGGCGTGGTGGTGCACGCCTTTAATCCCAGCGCTCAGGAGGTAGA
>RJWM01034281.1:0-19853 GCA_004363535.1 Dasyprocta punctata | reverse complement strand
ACACTTCGCTGGAGCTGCTGTGTCCCCTGCAGGGGTGAATCTAGTGAAGTTGAGCTAGACATCTCCTCTTTCTAGGGGCCAGCTGACACAGCCCTTGATGGGGAGGCAATCCTCAGGGATATTTACCTCTGGGCACTGAGGAGTACTGGAGTCAGCAATGTGTCAAAGGCTTGCCTTTCCGCAATGTTAAGCCTATAGCCTTAGCCAGTGCTGTGGTGCTGTTAGTCTGGAGTGGACATGGCTATCTTCATGTCCTGTTCAGAGATGGTGCTGGGTGCTTGTGTGTCCTAAAGGGGACAGTTAGCAGGGGCAGAGATAGGGCATCTAGGTAGGACCTGGGGTATCTGGGGTGGGAGAACAAGTGGCTAAGACCCTGTCCTCACAGTTGAGGGAAGGCAAGTCCACTCATCACTCAAGACTCCAAGTCTGGAGCACATTGTATTGTCCCACTGGACTTACCTACAAAACACAAATCCAGGGAAAAATTATTTTAGTATAATGACTGAAATCATTAAACTTCAAGGCAGGGTCCTGTTGAGAGCAGAGTCTTGTACGGCTGCACTAGTCATAAATCTATGCAGCCTGCCCAGAGACACTCAGACATTTCTCACTCTTACAACAAAGACTCCTCTGTTAAACATAGTTGCTTGCCTATGCTTTCTCCTGACAATTTGAACCACCCTTAAGGATGCAGTGTCTATTTGTTGAATTAATTAATTGAAGTATTTAGAGAAAGCTATATACACAGTATATACACATGTACATGGCTATTTTATCATGTCTTTCCTATATTTTTACTAATAAAATGTTTACTTCATAAGTATGGTTTAGTACTACTGATTATATTTTTCCTGAAAACACGATCAAAAAGCTGTGTACATTTGTTTGGTTGTTGTGGAGGCAATTGTGGCTGAAGTTATGCCTCTTTTCTCAACATATGAAAATTTCAGCCATACTAAAGATTATTGTTTTAAGGACTTGCAAGTACATATGCTATTTTATTCATCAGTATTTTATGCTTTCATAATTTTTAATCTCTAATTAATGGCTAGACTTATTTGGAAGAATACCAATGTTAAATAATTTTCTAAGAGATAAGTAAAACTTTGAAATGATTCCAATATTTCAATTCTACAATTTAAAATACATTTCTCTATAGTAGCACCATTATTTAAGTTTAAAAATGTTCTGAACATGTTATTTATTTTCTTTTTGTTTGCTTTTAGAGTGCCTTGATCACACTAGAAAACTTAAGTCTTAATAAATAGAATAACTTAAAGTATTATAGATTCTCTTATCTCTCTAATTATACTTTATCAATGTGCAAATATATAGTGATATTAGAAATGACATTTTTTTGTTTCTAACTATGTGCAAAGCTGAAAGTCTGAATTTTGTTGGCTATTAAAAACTCCATGACTGTTTTTGTGAAAGTGCTTGCTGTTGCCTTGGCCAAAATCCAATCTAAGCAATAACATCCTACCCTGTATACCTCATAACCCTCTGTCCATTATTCAGGCATTTTTCTTTGCTTCCTGTTCTAAAGAGCTGTGTAACAGCACTGAATTCATGTTAGCAATTTATCTTTATCTCATTTAGCAGCAGACTGTGATGTGAAATTATCTTCATTGTATGTGTACAACCTGCAGTTTTGTTGAGTCCATATGTATAAGGTTATGGTACAACTTGTTGATTAATGGATTATCTCTTTGGAGGGCGAGACAGAATGTTATATAATCAATATTAGATAACCTGCTTTACATAAATTCACCAATGACTCTAATATAAACTGCACCAAATATATCTCTTTTTTGCCAAAACATTAAGGTGTTTAACATTACCTGTTCTAAGGTGGGTATAGTGGTACTCTGGGAGGATGAAGGATAGGCAGGAGGACTGAAAGTTCAAACCCAGCTTGGGCAACTTAATAGAGTACTGTCTCAAAAAAAATTTTAAAAATGGTTTGCCTAATATACTAGCTTACATATTATGAATGCTAATTTTATTAGTTACCTGTTTTAGCTGTTTCTATTTTGATCCAGAAACACTTATTTTAGGTACATGGCTATATTATAGTAATGTATAAATATCACATATTTTAGGGTGAAGTAGATTATATTAAAGGGGAATGTCATACTTTTCAAATCATGTAGAGGAATACAGTGATATTTTAAATGTTTTGTGAACAAAGCATTAAATTCAATCCAGTTTATTATTTTTCATTCTATTGTACAATAATAAAGAAATATATAATAATAAAGAAGTTATATTTGTTTTAAAAAACATTGAGGATGTAGCTCAGTATGAAAGCCCTGGATTCATTTCCCAATGCTGGGGAGAAAATTACCTGTTTTTATGTGAGGAGGAATGTACAGAATTAAATGATTCTTGAAATATACTTGGCATTTGCTCAACTCGAAATCAGGAATCAGTTCTGCTTTTGTCAATTTGATGCAGATCACTTAAAAATGGTGCTGGATAGCAATAATATATAATTCAACAAGGATGAAAAAATCTGGAAAGAGCATATTATAGTTTAAATTGAAAACAGTAAACGTAAGTATAATTATTAATCTGATCTTCGGTAGTATTTCAAAGCAGAAACTGTAATCTATTAATTTTTAGTTGAAAAATAACTAGTCACTATTAATCATCTTGTGTTCTTTTCAAGACCCACTTCATACCTGGTCCCTTCCTGTATGTTTCCCTAGAGCTCAAGTACCGTCCCCTTTGGATGGTGGGAAAAATTACTGTCTTTCTGAGTTTGTAATCACTGGGCCTTTCTCATATGCTCAGTTTGACTTCTTTGAATTGTTCCTAGCTTGCTGTTTTTAAAATTTTCAAATATATATCGACTTCTTTCATGGCAGGTACTGTGGTGTATACATTTCTTTGATTCTTCTATAATACTTGCAAATATTCATTACTTTCAGATAAGTATCCATAACTATCAATGCAAAGTCAAGGACTACATTTTTAAAAAAGAACAAAAATTATAAATCCTATTTTTTAAATCATGAGGACACTCGAAACAATGAATTGTCCCCTTATTATCTAGACGCCACTTCGAGTAAAGTGGAAAAACTGTAAGGATCAGAAATCTGTTGGTGGAAAGGAAAAAGGAAATGTGGAGTTGGATATTGATCTTGCCAAATGAAGCAGTGAAAGAAAATATTGCATTGTGGATTTCTTTCCTTTATTTTCTCAAGTACATTCCAGCAATTTAGATTAAGAGAACAATGGCCGAGATGCTGGAAATAAATCCAAAGCATCTGATAAATCCCTAGGAAACAGGAAATAACAAAATTATTGAAAAAAGGAAAAACTGCCTTAGAATTTCAGACATAAGTTTTTAAAACATAAAATTGGTTTTTTGAAGCATAATGTATTTCTTTTATAATTAACAATATATTATACATGTAATACGTGTTATATTTCTTTTTGTTTAAAGATCTGTGTGAAGCCAGATGCAGTGCTGAACATCTGTAATCTTAGCACTTAGAAGGCCAGGGCAGGAAACTCAAAAGTTCAAGGACAGTCTGGGAAATTTAGCAAATTCAAGGCCAGCCTAGATTACATAAAGAGTTAAAGATTACCTAGTGAGAATTTGGGTTAAAAAAAATAATGTAAGTTTTGTGTGGAAAATTTTATTGTTGATTATCTGTAATCGGTAGCTTGTTTAAAGAACAAAACATTTTGATTACATAGTTAAAAAGAAGTTTTCACTTTGACTAATGATTCATCTTGTGGTATGGTCTTCAGCTACAGCCTGGACTCTACATGACGCTGTGAAAGTGTAATAAATAGAAGGATCTCAAGGCCTAAGTTTAAAATTTATTCTTCTTTGTCCCTCTCCCTCTTACTCCTGTCTTCAAACATTTAATAAGAACACTGGAAGGACATTGAGATGATTTATCCCTACATGGTGCTAAGAGTCAAGGAAGGGGACATCAGGCAATCATGGAATTCTGGGCTAGTTGCTATCAGTTCCCTTGCAGGCGTACAGCATTGTGTTAGCCCTTAAAGAGGCGGAGGGCTCCCTTATTACCTGAGTTCCTACTGTCTGTGTCACTACTCCGTTCTATCTATTTCATGAGGTTGTGTAAGGCTCGGAAGGGACCGTTGTCTGAATTGTGAGAATGCTTGCAAACGTCAGTAGTTACAGGCAGTAAGTGACTTGAAAAAAGGGAATACCTTGTGAGTTTGATGTATAGAAATAAAAAAGAAAGCAACCTGAGTAAAGAACTTATTTGTTCCCTAATATGTAATCCAGAACCATCACCTTTTTAAAAATCTCCCTTAGTTTGTGAAAATAAATCTGTTTTAGTGTTTCCACATGACCTCTGTTTCTACACTTACTTCATTGTTGCTTGGTTGTACATTTTTATCATCTTCATTGTACTGTTGAGAGTTGAGGGCAGGGTCCGTTTTGTTATCTTCATGTTACCAGAGGTAGTCATATTTATTAGTATTTCCATGTGTTTGTTAAATACATCCGAGAAGGACTTTTCCAATACAGTTTTTCCCACAGGATTTCTTTGTGTGTTTAACTATAATAATACCAAGACATACAATAGCAAAGAATTCTGGGTGTTGTATGCATCAAATTAAGAACTCTGGCCTATCTCACCCAGGGTCCAAAGGAAAGGAGGAGAAAGTGAGCAGTGATATAGTCATTCATAGGATGAAGATCTTAGAAAAGTTGGAAATCTTGTGAGCTGTCTAGGTTGCTTAGTGCAGAAAATGCTAGACATCTTTTTCTCTTGCTTTTTCAGTTTTATCTTCTCTGGACTTCAAATTTTCTTGTCTGCAGAATAAGGGAATTATAACAAATCATGTTCCATTTTAGACCTATGATTCTATTTGGAGATTTATGGTTGTTTTATTTGTTTACTTTTGCTTGTGTGAGTTTTATTTGTAAACAACCATATAAAAATACTGATGTGGAGATACACTCTATACTCCGTAAAGTAACCCACCTTTATTTTCATCATGCATTTATTGCAGACAACATTATCAAGAAAACACTGAAGTAAAAGAAAGGCAAAACATTCAGGAGATAGAATTTAAATCAAATACAAAGGATTCAAGAAGCTAGGAGAGGTGTGTGAGTGAATGGAAGGCCAAGGGGGAGTAGCCATGGGGATTGGGAGGAAGTGAAATAGCTTAGTGCTAAGGAGTGTTAACGGAGTTTGTAGTTGGGGTAAGTAGGAGGGATGGCTTGGAGTGCCTTTGAGAGTTCGAGTTTAGTTTCATAGGCAACAGAAGACCATTTTCAGGCAGGCAGAAAGTACAGAGTTGTACCTGTTGAGTGTCATTGAAGGCTTGGGAAGGGAATGAAACCAGCAAGAGTGAAGAGGAAATTGCTAAAGACACACTGGCACAGGGCTTTATTAAGTGAGGAGAAAGATTGGAATGGAAGCAAGTTATGAAAGGGAGGAGGGATGATTTTGCCAAATAGTCATATCATTCAATGTATTAAAAATTGGAAAGTAGGTTTACAGCTGGAGGGATATGACAGCTTGGCAAGTCCTTACCTCTCCTGAGTATTTCTCATAGCTGATAAAAGATTTATCTCAGCTGTCCAGGATGGCTTGCAAAAATGTTTATTAATGAGCTTGAGGAGAGATTTCCTATCTTTGTTGAAAACAGGTATATATTTGAGTCTGTGGCTAACTAAAATGAGGGTTAATTGTTCTTCTTATGTTAACAGCAACTCTTGATCCCCACTCTTGAAAGAAAGACATATATACATATATCCAGAGGATTTTTTGTTATTAGAAGTATTCTTGCATGTACACATTTTTTATTCTGAAAATTGGTTTTTGCCTTAGTGTTCTTTGTGTTCCTTGATACTTCATGAGAATTACTGCAGCATTATGCCATGAAGGACATCGAAGACTGGCTTGACAAAGTTACTGACAATTTATACCAGTATGTAACTGTCTGGCATATTGGTCACTGTTTTTGCATTCTTTTGCAAAGTATGCCTTTGTTTAGTCTTGAGGGAGGAGGCTTCTCTCATTTTCCATATACTCAGGTCATGGCTAATGACTGTTCTGCTTTGTATGGAATGCAGTTGTTTGAATTTTCACATGGTTTACCCAATCACCTCTCCATTTCTTTTCCAAATTGCTAGGTGCCTAATCTATAGTGAAGTGAGTAATTTATTTCATGTAATTTCTAACAAAAATTATATGAATTAAGACAGATGAATTGTGCCTCCTTTCCAATTTATCTTGTTCATTTTTAAAATTCTGCAGTCTGCTTTTGTACCATGTCACAGAGGTCCTGGTTAATTAGATATTACCTTTTGAAGTCATAATATCCTCTCCTAGAAAGAAACCTTTGAAGCTAAAAGTATTTTGTAAAATCCAAATGTAGTATCTTTATAATTTTGTGTTGGAGTTGCACATGATAATTTTAAATGCAATCTCTGCCTTTGTTACATAAAATAGAAAACTTTTCATCTACCCTGGAAATTTAAATTGTATGTCTATATACACAATTCCTAGATGAATTTTAGTACTAGTAGTTAAATATGTTGATGCTTTCTGGGGAAAGTAATTGGTAGCCTTAAAAGGCCAATTTGAGTTTATCTATTTTAAAAGTTGATTCTTTAAAGAGAGTAAGTTTTGGGAATTGCAATACTGTATCATACCAAAAATAATGTGTGTGTGCATTTATGAATGTATTATGTAGTCAATTTAACCCAATCTGATATCTGGGCTCTATCTCTTAACTTGATTTGCGATTAAATCCTGGCTTTCCAGGGAAGATGGTACCCCATCCTATTATGATTTGAAGCCAGTAGTTTATGAGGCCTATCAGGGTAGTCACAAAGATAGCCTCAGTCCTGAAGGTAATGTCAATACAAGGCAGCAAGAGAATGGATCCAGTGACTAAACCATCCCAGCTGTGAGGAAAGAAGTTATAGGGACTATTTTTTTTTTTGTATTCTTAATTTCCTTGTATCTGTGCTTCTCCAGACTTAAAAGGGCAGTGAATCCTGACTTTTTCTCTTTCCGTGTTGCATTAAACTATTTTGAACTCAGACTTTAGAAAATTTGCAGACAAATTTGTACTTTATAATTGAAAAACTGAACTAGACAAAGACAAAGGTGATGCTCATAGATATTTACTGACTGGTAAGAGAAGGAACTGGAACTGGAGTCTTGTGATTCTTTGTCATGTGACATTTTTGACTCCCTTTTGCATTTCTCAAAGTTGAAAGTTTACTCTTTTAGGTATGCATGATGTACAGTAAATTGTATGTTGTGCTTTGGCAGGTGTAAATTGAGTAGAGTGTTTGATATTTTGCTAACACTTCATTATTAATCAGTAACCGTATGATGCAGAGAGAAAAGACATTTGCCAACACAGTAAAGTCTTTAGTGGTGTTGATGACTGTTTATTGATCTAAGTCATTCTTACCTTCACAGAAATTGGTCCGGTGACAATTACCACAGATCCCAAGAAATTCCAGTATGAACTCAGAGAACTATATGTTCAGGTGAGACTTGATTTCAGTTTTCTTTTGTGGGATAGGAAAATCATGCAACTTCCTTATTCCTTTTAAAATCTGTTAGGGGCAAAATAAATACTGCTATCTTTTCCCAACTGAGTCCTGAATGAGTTGAATAGTAGATACTGGACTAGAAGAGAATGGATTCAAAATATCACATTCACTTCTGCATTTCTGTATGCTGCTTTTACCCAATCATGGCAGAGTTCTATATCTGCAACAGAGACTATGTGGTTTTTTTTTTATAGAAAAATTTTGCTGAGCCTGCTCTATGTGAGTCTCTTTGCTTAGAAAAATAAGGAACAATTAATAATTATTACCCTACAACATAAATGACACAACTAAAGTAATTTCAATACTCTGTGCTATAAATTGACCATATGACATGTTTTACTGTAAGCATACTTTGGTTAATAGAGGAGAAGACATTTGTTTAAATGTTATTCTGAAAGTAGAGCTTTGAGGCAGAGTTGGTATGCCCTGTCTCCTTGGTACTGTTTACAGATTATCTCTGAATCCATTCATCTAAAAATTTTGCTTTTCTGGGACTGTTTCAGTATACTGCCTTTGACAGTTTCTGTTGCTGTCATCTGCAGATTTTTGGCTGTTTTCTATCATTCATTAGGCTGTTGGTAGTTGGGTTGTGATTTAATAGAAATGACCTAGTCAGAGCAGAGATTCTTCAGTTCCTTGACCTATTAGTCATCTTTGGTGACCTCTTCTTGTTGTTTGGGTCTCCTGTTCTCACATACTCTGGACCTCGCCAACATTGTAAGCTATTCCATCTCCCATATAACTGATTTCTGCATCTTAATCTCCACCACCTAGCTGTCTGCTGAGCTAGGTTGTTGGTGCAACTTCTTGTACTACATCTCCTCCTGCACATTCATCAAGCAACCCAGTCCATTTCCTCAAAACTTTCTCCTGGGTCATCAGGTCTTTACTTCTTTTTCACTTTCTTACAGTCTAGTTCAGAGATTTATCATTTAAAAACTCTCTTTCATCTCCCTTGTGCATTGCCTTACCATTCAAAAGGCAAAACCTCATACCTGAATGACTTGAATTATCTGCATTATTTATGCTTGCCCCTAGCGAACAAATACCGTTGATGTCTCAAAACATTGATTGATTTCAGTATGAATTCATAACCACCTGTCTCAAATGAATTTTTAATGCTCCAGTGATACTGTTATATTTCTTTCTTCAGTTAAATCCCCAGTTTTTCTTAATGACAAACGCATTTTTCCAGTCTTCATGCACTTTTCCTACAACCCTCTTCTTACTAGTGGCTATTTTAGCCAGTGGTCCATTCTGAGCAAGTGATGTCACATCTGCGGTGTCACGCACAGACACATACAAATGAAGCCCTTTACTTCCCCACACTGAACATACAGCTGTCCTGGGTCTAGCATCCATTGCATCATTATTCTCTCCTTGTTCTGAATACTGTAGCTTTCTCAGGATCTTAACACTATCAAACTGTTTCTCCCAATTGCTTAAAAGTTGTCATTGACTTTTAAATGTTTGTCTGTCAAAAAAATAAATAATCCAATCTCATCATACAAAGCACAACTAAATAAACTACAAATCTCTTGATGCCTTCAATGCCAAATAAATTATGTTCAGTGCCATAATTTTTTCATCCCTAAACCTTGCCATTTACTCCTCAATCTACTTCAATTTAGTTCCCACTCATGCCATCCTATCAGAATAGCTTTAGTTGTGATAAATGGCTTCCCTCTTGCTAAACAAAGTGACAGCATTTCAGTCCTCTTCATACTGGGTGGGGATCTTTGAAGTTTTTTGACAATATTTGCCTCTTCCTCCTTTTTGACTCATTTTTTCTCCATATCTATTTGTGGTGTTCTTTGGACTTTTCCTGCTTAACATTGCAGAAATGTTTATTTCTTTCTACTTGACTCTTAAGTGTAGGGGTTCCTCTAGGTTTTAGAACCCACTCCCCCCCATTTTATATCTCTGCCTTAGCTAAAACCATCTACACTCACATATATATGTTTTTCACCTTGGCCTATCCTCCAAGGAACAGATTCTTTTTTAATTTGTTGCTTGTCAAGATGACCCTCTAAAATGAAATACACAAATGTTCCTTTTCTGATCTCCCACACTTGATCATTGACCCTTGGTCTTTGTCCCCTCTCTGTTATCTTTGTGAATGATTCCTATAATATTCTGATATACTATGTCCAACCAAATATCTGATTTGTTCTTAATACATCTGTGACTTACTTCCTGGATCCAAACTATCATTAAGTCTTGTTTTTCACTTTCTAAGTACCTTTTATATTGTGACTTCCCTCCATTTGTGTCAGCACCATCCTCGTCCTAGTGACTGCACAGTTAGCTCCAACTTCAAGAGAAAAGCATCTAAGTGATTTTCTTACATTTACTCTTTCTTTTATTTTTCAGGCCTTTGATCTGTAGACAAAAGAATCTTAATATAAATCTTAATATAAATATCTGAACTTTTCTGCCTAAGATTGTTATCTGCTTGTCCCCCTACTTGTTCCTTATCAAATTATCACCGTGGTTCTATGTAACTTTCCCCCATCTAACATTTCTCTGTCGGCTCCATTTAGTGTCACTCTGTCCCCCAGGCTCTGTTCTGTGCCTCAGGGGGCTTACAGAGAACCTCCCCATAGCTGTGTCCTCTCCCATCTTCTCATGAGATTTGTGTTCATACTGTTCTCTTGCATAGGAAAGTCCTGTCCTTCACCATCACTTTCGTATCCCCTTATTGAGATTAAATTTGATCCTTGAGTTTCATCTTGAATACTACGTCCTCTATCCTCCAGCCTTGGTCTTGTGTCCCTACTTCTTTCCATCACAGAAAAGTTGGGGTTTCATGGTAAAGGACTCTGTCTGAATTAGCACATTATTAAATTCTCTAGTGAAATATTGGAAAGTGGAATGTATTCCCTTTTTAATGAACAAATGAATGAATGAATATATGAGAATATGCAAATTAACAGAGTTCAAATCAGAGTTTGACGTATAAGACATGATTGGTTTCACTGTTAGGTGAATGACTCGATTTGAAGCTGTACAGTGCACAAGCATAATTGGGGAACTGGGCTTGAAATGAAACCTACATTCAAGGATGATTCTGTTTTGTGTATATCTTTCTTTGAAAATCACATATTGAACTGAGTTATATTGAGTTAATATGTAAACAGATTTTTAGAAATATTCCTTGACTATTTTTCTTTTCTCCTGAATTTCTTCTCATAGTCTTCCCCGTAAACAGTTTTCCATTTCCTCTTACGCCACATCATTATTTTTCAGTCATGGTTTTGCTACTTATTTATTATTCACCTTTTTTTCTTCCAGGATAAGAAATTCTTTGCCACTTTGAATGTTTAGATTCTCAGAAAAACTCTTTTTAGAAATTTCTATACTGTATATGATTCATGTAAATGAGAAACTGTGTTGTGCTATTGTTTAACTATTCACATGCTCCTCCTCTACTGTGAATTCTTGAGGGCAGAGACCTTACGGCTTTCCTCATTTAGCCACTGCTTCTTCTAGGGGGAGGGAACTGTGTCTGTAATAACTGTTGAAGAGAGGAATGCCATTGATGTGGGTTCTTATAAAAATGTTCATTAACAGTAAACTGTACAAAATACAATTTATACTTGATGGTTCAAAGATATTTTAACAGCATAGAATGTTTTCTTCAAATTATAGAGATCCAGAAGGGGCAAGTAATGGTGATTTCTACTCAATAGAATGTTACAATGCTGTTTACTATGTTTATTCATTCTTTTTTCTGATTATAAAGCTGGACTATATTCTTGCAAATTTGACCAGATTGAG
Source organism: Dasyprocta punctata (assembly GCA_004363535.1). Classification (NCBI taxonomy): domain Eukaryota; kingdom Metazoa; phylum Chordata; class Mammalia; order Rodentia; family Dasyproctidae; genus Dasyprocta; species Dasyprocta punctata. The sequence goes on along the minus strand of RJWM01034281.1, from coordinate 8,494 downwards.
AATACCTACATCCCCAAATGAGACCTTGCTGTGCCCTTCTTGATTTCTTCATTGCCCTTTCTTTTGTTCTAAAGGATCTTAATATGAATCCTTCTTGTGTCTGAGGAGGAGACTCTTGATACCTGGTTCCTATTCCACTAATTCTCTTTCTAGAACTCTTCACTGCCACCCACTGGAATTGAATCTGATACAGACCATCTATAGGCTCATAATTTTATTCCTTTTAGAAAAATCTTTCTTTCCTGGAACTGAAGTTGGTGTCTGTTTTTCTAGCGACTTCATCTGGTCAACCTGCATCTTTGTTTTGCTGTGAGATCTGAGAGGCTTAATTAGAACACCCAGTTAAGAAACAAATCAAATACTTATTTTCACTCCCTTCAAAATATTTTATACAAATATTGGGTATACAATGGAAGTGGTTTGACTCTCTAGGTTTTGGGTGAATTACTCTTCTTAAACCGCTAGTTATATGAGTACTTAATGCTTGATTTAAGAGCTTGCTCCTTATTATGTGCTTAGAGAATATTTTATTACTCATGAATTAGCATGACTAAACTTTATAGATTTAATAAAATTTTAGTGTTAGTGATGAATTTTGTTTTGTATATAATTTCCTGATCATTTTTACTTCCTTTTCTATCATTTTTACTATTTCTCCCCAAATCACTGATATCAAGACCAATGAGCATTGCTGTACTATTAAAACTACTTTGGATTTTAAATGTGTGTGGTGGCTCACACTTGTAATTGCAGCACTCTGGGAAGCTGAGGCAGGAAGATTGAAAATTTGAGGCCAGCTTGGGCAATTTATAGACTTAGTGAGACCTTGTCTCAAAATTTTTAAAAAAGGGAGTGAGTGGGTGAGAAGGCCCTGGGTTCATTCCCCAGAACTGTGAAAAACAAATGCCTATCTTGGTTAAAAAGTAAACATTAAAAATATCCCTTTCACCTTTGTATTAGTTCTGAAAACAAGAGAAGTGAATATAGTTTGAAGCAAATTAAATCATTCATTAACATGTTCATTAACATTACATCAAGTTTGTTATTTTTCTTATGGAGATATGGAATGAAGACAAAATAATGCAAAAGTTTCCAAAGACTTTTGCAAAATTCACTACATAAATCACGAAATTTATTACATTATTTTTTCATTTTCCTTTTTCTCTTTCATCTGGAATACAGAGAAGTAACTTGAAAAGCAAATGAACTTTCTCCCTAGGGAAAAGAAGGAAAGATAAATGACAACAAATGGTATTCAGATCACACAGAGCTTTGGGAATTAATACACTTGTAAATATGCAGTGCAAAGTTTTGCCTCGGGTCACATTCTTTATAAGAAACTGTAAAGCTTGTTGGTCTTCAGAAAATGGTATTGGCACTAGTCAGTTCTTAAGCCTTTTTTCCAGACGTTTTGAAGAACAAAAAGCACATTAGTCAAACCCTTGAAAATAAAAAAAAAACAAGTTATTTCTACAATAACAGAATTACAATTATAGTTTTTATATAGATAGTCAAGGAGAGCTGCACATGCATTTCAATTATTTAGTACAATCTTTTAACAAATAACCTTTAAAAGAAAACAGGAATAGGAATGAATATATGTGGAACAGCATGAGCATACAACAACAAATTAAAATTATGAAGTAGGTAAGGTTGTGGCCCAATTATTTTTGTTCTTTAACCAAAGCAGAAGAATAAATAAGCTTACAGTGCAGCGGGCTGAGGTTTGGCGAAAAAGTTCTTTGCTGTGCTATAAGAGCAGCGGATACTAGAATTTATTGCCAAAGGAGAATGTGAAACACCATGGTCAAGTAGGCCAAGACTGATAAAAGGAAGAAGACACAATTATGCAGATTTTGGAAGAATAATTTAGTATGCCACTTTGGGTATACCTCATCTAATTTGTAGTGTTGTAAATCATGATACTATATAAAACTGTGGCTTTTTATTTCTAGGTTTATAAAGAATTCTTTCATATGAAATTTTTAAGAGTCAACCTGATTTATCACTGAAAAATACAACACACCAAATAAACCAGTAAATTGATTAATTAAATAAGAAAATGACAAAATTGAAAAGGGAAGGGATCATGTTAGCATATAGATAGATATAATGTAAAGCTATCAAAAATTTGATTTTATGATTGATATTGGTCCTGATTTAGCATTTACAAAGCAGTTTTAATGTCCATTTAAGGTTTATTACTCTAAGTTTGAAAATATGAAATGTATAATTACTTTATGCATAAATCTATAAATATATTTATATCAATATGTGTTTATGAAACGTATACTACAAAGGAAAAAGGGCCTACACTTATTTAATATAGGAAAGAAAGTATGATAGGAGTCTAACTAATAATAAATGTAAAAGCTTCAAGAACAGTAGATTAGCGTCGGGCGTGGTGGCACACACCTTTAATCCCAGCACTTGGGAAGCTGAGGCAGGAGGATCATTGTGAGTTTGAGACCAGTCTGGGCTACAAAGTGAGTTCAAGGCCAGCCTGAACTGCATAGTGATACCCTGTCTCAAAAAATAGGGCCGGGGATTTAGCTCAGTGGCCTAAGCGCCTGCCTGCCAGGCATGAGGTTGTGAGTTCTATCCCCAGTACCAAAAATAAATAAATAAATAAATAAATAAAACAGTAGAATGGCATGTGGCCCAAAGTTTAGGCTTGATTAATGTCTCTTTACTACTACTGCCTTAGCACTGGCAAGGTATTTAAGGGAACTAGCCAACAATTATTGATGCCATAAATGATCAACAGTTAAGCAACATATACCTTGTGAGAAGTTTCAGAGGTTTTTAAAAGTAGTTTTTTCGAATCAAACCCACACAAATATTACTATTCCTTTTCAAAAATGAAGAAGCTCAGGTGTGGCAATGCTAGAATAAACATCTTACTTAGTTCACAAAATTGACAAATAGGTCATTAAATGAAATTGGAGGTATTCAATGCCAAACTAGCTTTCTTATTTCTCTGCGGCTTCCACTCTAAATATTGCTTTAAGCAACCCTATTAGTCTAATCAAATTAGCATATTTATTTATGTAATTTTTCTCTGTGCTTTACTTCAAAGCAGGACAGTAAAAAAAATCAAAGACAGATGTTGGTCTAAGGCTGATTTTATCCTTGACAATATGAATTTATTTTCTAGCAAGTGGTATTGAAGTTGACATTCGAATAGCATCCACTTTTACTCTACTCCTATCTTCCAATCACTTTGAGTAATTGCCCTGAGTAAAATTACTGAGCAGCAAATGACAAAATTAATTAGAAATAGAAAATCACTCCCTTTCCTTGGTGTGTGTTTTACCAGCATAGTAAGCTTGTTTGAGAGTGATTTCACATTCACTGGAGAGACAAAAACAAGACTCATTTTAAGAGATTGCAAGGCAGTGTTATCTACTCTGTGTGTATTTATTGGTAATGTCTTGATTTTATTGTTAGAATTCTAACTTCTTTGGGCCCTAATGAAGCATCTGTTACTAGTCTGCTGCTGGAGTATTTTGTTAGCACTTTTTGCTAGAGAAAAGTTTCCTGAAGCCTAAACAACTCTGCATCTTCAACAATGAGGTATAGATACTGAAATAAGGGTGAGGGACACAAATAATAATTTTTTTTTCAATTTCTTTGTGCCCTATTGAGAATCAAATAGCTGGTTTTTCTTTTAATCATATTCTGGGTGGGCTTCCAAGGACAGAGTATAGAAGGGTATTCTGACTGTTGAATTGTTTTTTTGGAAATAGAATATACTCGTGGCGAGAGTAGGGGGTGTCATAGATAACACTGGAAAATTTCTTTCCAAAGTGTACCTGTGTGGGAATGTTTTTAGGGGTAAATACATGACTTATTGTTGAGTTAATATTGCAGGTTCCTGTGGCAAAATAACACCCACTAACTTGGATGGCCCAGATTCACTCCATGTGTGCCGCTTAGTCAATCAAGGGATTGTTTTATTCCCACATTAAGTACTATATAGGATTTTGTCTGGCCTTAGGTTATGGCATGGATGGAAGTCAAAATGCTTATTCTTCTGAGAATGTTTCTTGATCTACAGCCACTGTAGAGAAACAGTGACTTTAAAAACGGATATAATGCAAAATTAAGGAGTTTTTCACAGTCCAATTTGATTGAAACTAGTTAGTTCTCCAAAATTATCTTTCATTCTTAGGCGATTAAAAAATTTCAAGGAGAATCGTGGCACTTGGTAGTGGAGTTGCCGTTTGAATATCATGCAGTTACCCTGTCAGATGTCTGAATACTTGCCAGAGAGTTATCAGTGGCCCAAACCTGAATATCATTAGCTAAAGATTTGGGCCCTGGCCTTTGCCACCAGATAATACTTGAAGTTTCCCCTGGAGCAATGGCTGTGGGGCTCTGGGGTTGCAGGAGGCCAATATCAGTTTTATTTGGCAGGCAGATCGTATTACTGAACACTAGGTTAATCATCAACTAAGTCCCTCAGGTTTTTTCAGGTAAGCATTTAACCAAGTCTCAATCTTTCTATATACATGTTGATTTTAAATAATCTTCACCTATCTATTCTGTCATATATGTAGTTGCTCCTTTTTTGATGATCTAAATCGTATCTCATCAATTTTGTTCAATGACTTCTAGCTCTAAAAGCAACGTAAAGTCTATTTATTTCAGACTTCCTCACATGATACCTTCATGTACTGTAATGCTTTTATTAGTAAAATATATGGGTCATATTGATGAACATGTCTGTTTTTTCATGTAGTGCTGGAGTTAAAACCCAAGGCCTCACACATGTGAGGCAAGCACTCCAGCACTGAGCTACATCCCTAGCCCTGATATGTGTCCATGTCCATGTCCATGTATGTGTCCGTGTGCATGTGTGTGTATTTGCCAAGACATGATACCATAGGATGTCTAGATATATTTTTAGTCACATTAAATAAAAAGAATTTCAACATTAAATCTCCTGTGATGAGTCAGTAACAAAGATAATAAATATTCTAGGAAGCAAGAAAAAATCTGCATGTGAGTTCTGGAGTAGAAGGAAGAAATTTTAGTGAGCAGGCAAAGTCTGAAGAGTGCTGAAAAAAAAGAAAAAAGAAAGAAAGGTCAACAATAGCACAACTGAGAGAAAGAAGGTCTGCCAGAGAAAGTGTAGACAGGGTGAACACTCAGTCCTTACACGAGCGAGTGATAACCGCCTTCAGGACCTCCTCAGCCCCTGTCCTAGCTTCCTTCTGGATCTTGTTTTCTAAACATCTGTTAGGAGAGAGCAGATATCCGTCCTGTCTAGGGCAATAATACTATCTTAATTTGATGGGAAAAGGGCTGATGATAAAAAGACATAGAATCCTTGAAGGAGAGAAAAAGAGATTCTCTAAGAAGTACAGAAGAGTAAAATTACCAAAAACAAAACTGGGAATGCAAAGATAGCATTTTCCAGTTTCTCTTTCTTCCCTAGCATTAATCTTGTGTACCTCCGCATGTCTTCTGATAATCAGAGGCTGTGAAGTGGCATTTGTGTTATGTTATGTTATGTTATGTTATGTTACGTTACGTTAAGTTATGTTATGTTATGTTATCATGTTTTACATTAGTTGCTTCTGTCTCACTCTCCTTTTCAAAGAACTGTTGTTCATTATAATTTCATGTGAATTATGAACCTTCTGAAGCAACCACCTTTGATTTAACAGGATTTTCTGATTTACTACTCAAAATAGTGAGTATCTGGTAAATAATATACTCTTTGTGAGTATTTGGAATCAGGTAAACTGGACCTCTTTTTGGGACCCAGAAAAGTTCTATCTTGCATAAAAGTAGCACCGACAAATTGAAAGATGAGTTACAAAATATTAAACTCTTCTGCCTGACAGGTAGTTAGCACCTGAAACCATGGAGATGGTTGTCATCATTATTTAATACTCCTGGGCTGGAGTTCAGCAGATTGCTGTGTCATTAATTTGCAGTCCATCTTCTTGAAGGTTATGTGGTGATCATAATATGGTGGAGAACAGAATAGCTCACTATCTGGAATTAAATGTCTTCTTAATTTTGTTTTTAATTTTGGAATTTGAGGTTTGGGCTGTGCAATATTCTCATTGTCTCCCAGGATATCCTTGCCATATTTTCTACAAGTGATGAAGGCCAGCACATGTCACTGATGAACTCTGAAATTTATCTGATTTACTTAATACTTGCTTTGGACACTGCTTTAAATTAGATTCAATGTAACTTAATGGTTTCTACATGCACATTATGCTTTCTTGGCCATAGAATTGCCAACCATGTTCTAAGAAAGTGAACTGAGGGTTATAAATTTTTGCTTAGCTTGCAACTGAGTTTCACACCTAAGTTTTATAGATAAAGGACAAAGTACACAACTATGACATTTTTGTCTTGTGTATTCATGTAGAAAAACTACAGTCTAATGTTAAAACTAGGCTCAAAGTTCAGTAGGATGTGCTCATGATAAAATAAGACTAAGTGTTTTAATGCCAAGAAGAAATCTTTTGAAACTGGGCATGAGCCTACTAACAAAATCTCATATTACTTACAATTAGGTGTACCTGGAGCATAACTAATATAAAGATTAATTCAATGGATATGGAGGACAAGAATATAAAAATTGAAGGGGGTTGACTGGAAGAGAATGATAAGGCTTGGGACTGTGCCTGCTCTATACTTATATTCAGGGTTCTCTGATCCTTCATTTGATGAGCATCTTCCCATTAGAATTTAAAAGGGACCTCATTTTTTTTCTAACTCCCTCAAGATTAAAAATTCAGTTTAGTCTAGTGCCACCCCCTCCTGTCTTATATTTGCTAGAAAAAAATAGCATGATCTGTATTTTATTTGTGTCTTTACTGGTAGGATATTTATTTGTTCTTACCAAATCTTGCTTTCAAAGAATTCATGTTTTAACATAATTATCACTGTAACACTGAGATTATATTTTTTAAAAAATTTTTATTGCAGGAGCAACATTTACTATGAACATTCACATGCTTCTGTTTTTCTCAGTGCATATTTTACTATCAAAAGGAGCTTTGGAAATTTAGTAAATTGTGCCTTTCAGTAGAATTATGCAGATAACAAGACTATCAGAATACTAAACATGAATGTTTCTACTGCAATTAACTCAGGTTTCAAAGAAAGAATATAAGGTTCACAAAGTCAGACTCATGAAAGAAAATTTGCAGAACTGCTTCAGAAAGTAAGAATGATGAGATAATTGTGTTCAAAATGATGAGAAATATTTTAAGGGGGATTTATGGCAATGTGTCTTTTAGTGTAATAGTTTTTTTAAAAAAGATTTAAACATTCACTGAATATTTTTATCACATCACATATTTTACATTTCTTCCCATTTGGTTATCAGGTTAAGGCAGAAATTGCTAAAGAACTTTAGAGTACTACTTATTTTTAATTTGGAGCATTAAATTTAAAAGCGCTTCTTTATATACTTTCAGTCATTTCCACCACTCCCAGCTTCTAATTCTGCATATATACATGAAATTTAAAGCCTTTTTGACTGCATGATTTTTATTTCTAAAAATAGACCAAGGTTAATAATGCTTGTTTAATCCAATCCTATTCTGCTAAAGATAAATGTAAAGATTGGATGATCAGTTGTTTTGGTATAGAACACATAAACCAATGTGTTAAATTTTATACAGTAGATAATCGCATTGTTTATAAACTTCATATCTATCTGTTTAAGCAAAAATCAATAATTTATGCCCTGAGTAAATTAAAGCAATTTGACTTCCGCCTCTAGTAACTTCAGCCAAGAAAATTTGTAAAAGTCTCTTAGATCCAAGCAGCTGCCTTTGGTTTAACAGCCTAGAATGAAGCCTATGTAACTAACCCAAATGATCATTCAGAGGTAATGCAGAAATGTAGTGTGAGGGCTGGGGATGTAGCTCAGTACTGACCTGTGTTCCCTCCCAGGGCCACAGAAACAAAACATGTGCACATTATATGCAAAATGGCACCCACATACATAGTTTTAAAGCAATAGTGAATTTTGATAATTTAATTCAATATATCTAAAGTATTGTCATTTCAGTATGTCAGCAATATAAAAAAAGTTTGCTTTTCAATTTAAATTTCAATTAATTAAAACAAAATTGAATAAATACTCAGTTCTTAAATCTAAGTTGCTCAGTAGCTGCATGACACTATGCAGTAGCTACTGTATTGGGGCAGAGCTAAAGCATTTCTTTTATAGGTTATTTTAATGTTATTTACTATTTAAAGTTATTAGAAAACTAAACTCAAGTATAAGAGAGCTTTTATAAGTTTGCAACACTATATGCTAATATTTTTGAGAAAAAAGGTATTTCTCTTTTCTATGTCTACAATGAAATTGACTAATCATTTCACTAAGATATGAATTACTAGTTAGTATTTACCTTAGATTGTCATTTAGCTATAAAGAGAAAAGTAATAATATAAAAATACTGTACTCTTTTGGGTACAGAATTATTTTATTCTTGAAACAATTTATAAT
>RJWM01034280.1:0-11890 GCA_004363535.1 Dasyprocta punctata | reverse complement strand
CATAAGGGCATATTGCTAATGAACAGCACAGCAAGAAGATAAAACCATCCAAGAAGAAAAAAGAGGAGGAGATAAAACCATCAAAAATGTGGCTGATAGGGCTGGGAGTTTGGCTCAGTGGTTTAAGCACCTTCCTGGCAGGCTCGAGGTTGTGAGTTTGATCCCTGGTGCCACAAAACAAACAAACAAAAAAAAGTGGCTGAATTCTGGGTAAGGTACCAAACACCTGTAATCCCAGCAGTCAGAAGACTGAGACAGGAAGATCATGAGTTCGAAGCCAGCCTGGGCTACACACCAGATTTAAGAGCCAGGTGTGGTGCCACATGCCTGTAATCCCAACTCTTGGGAGGTTTCAGGCCAGCCTGAGCTATACAGTGAGTTCGAGGCCAGCCTGAACTGCATAGTGAGACCTTGTCTCAAAAAGACAAAAAAAGAAAGGAAATTAAATCAAGCCTTTATAAAATGTATATATTGAAATTTTTACGTAAGTTCAGTGAGGAAGTTTGTCTATACCCAAGGAATGTTCAATTAGTAACTAATTGATTAAACAATGAAAATATTAATGTTTGACCTATAAAAAATGATCATTTCATATTATACAATCTATAGCTTATATTTTGTTTTGTTTTGTTTTTTTTCAGTATCAGGGATCAAACTCACAGCCTTGTACCTGCAAGCTAAATCCCCAGCCCTATTTTTTGAGACAGGGTCTCACTATGCAGTTCAGGCTGGCCTTGAACTCACTTTGTAGGCCAGGCTGGTCTTGAACTCACAAGATCCTCCTGCCTCAGCCTCCCTCGTGCTGGGATTAAAGATGTGCGCCACCATGCCTGGCTTTATTTTGGTTTTTGAGGCAGGCTCTCACTATGTAACCCTGGCTGGCCTTGAGCTCACTATGTAGCCCAGGTTGGCCTCAAATTTGTGGCAATCCTCTTGCCTCAACCTTCTGAGTGTTGAGATTACAGCCGTGCACCACATGCCTGGTTTATAGCTTATTTTTCGAAGACATTAAATTAAGTATTGAATATAAAATAATTAGCACAATGTCTAATTTGATCTCCTTTGTTTGTTTTTTTTTTTTTGCTACTAAAAGAGTAGTTGTTTTGATTGTTGGCTATCATAAACTAATGTAGCAGAACTGCTACAATTAGACAAGCACACACAGGCCGTGACGTATAGGGTCACAGCACTGTAAGCCTGACCACAGGACAGCCAGTGCGGGCCTGCACCTCATGCTGGCGAGGAATTCTGGGAGCCCTGCCGCCCAGTCTGGATTCATGCCAGACTCAGCTGTGACCTGATGCCACCTGGTGGTAGTGGCGGACCCATTTTTACACGTCACTGGGGACAGTTCTGAGGCCAGCGGCAACAGCTGGGTAGCATGGGTAACTCCAGAAGTGGCCCGGTGAGCGGGTCACATCCAGGCTGGGCTGGGAGAGCAGGAGGAGCCAGAGACTCCGCCTTCCCCAGCCTTCCTGAAGCTCAGGAGCATCTGCCCTGCTTGTGGCCTTGGGATCTACTCTTCACACTCCCAAAACGAAATTTTAACCCCATCGCAACCCCCCCGGGCTACCTGCCCTGCCATATTCTGTATGACATCTCAACTACAGCTAAAACGATATTTTTGAGGAGTGCACCATTGTGGGGTTTTACCGTGCTTACCAAGGATCCCTTTTTAAAAGCTCACAACATTTTGTATTTTAGAGGTTTTTTGTTTGTTTGTTTGTTTGTTTTGCGGGACCAGGGTTCAAACTCACAGCCTTGTGCCTGCCCGGCAGGCGCTTAAGCCACTGAGCCAAACTCCCAGTCCCTATATTTTAGAGTTTTAGTTACAGCCAGTGTTTTAGTTGGCTATCAAAAGCCTTTATTAGCCAAATATGGTGGCCCATACCCGTAATCCCAGCACACAGGAGGCTGAGGCAGGAGGATCACAGTGAGTTCCAGGCCAGCATGGGCTACATAGTGAGATCCTGCCTCAAAAGAACAAAAAGATTTTATTAGGTTGCAGCTAATCAAAACTCAAGGGGTTGGGGAGGCAGGCGAGGGGGAGGGCAGAAGGCACACAAAGTTGAAAAATTCAATCTGTTGAAGATTAACCCTATGGTGTGAAAGCCACGGAATTTTAAATTCACATTTTTCATTAAACTGCCTTTGCGAATGATCTCTGGTGACCCATCAGACTCAGAAATTCTTCGTTAAATTTCACGGTGTACTGGGTGGGGTCACGTTTCTGCTACTGCTGCCCCCCCAAGCCCACACAAAGCCGCATTGGGGCTCAGGGCCGTCCAGGGCAGTGGTCGGGTAGCAGTTATTATGTTCCTATGTTTCTGCGCCCGCCCCTTTGATTTACCCCTCGGGCACTGACCCAGGCTGAGCTGGGCAGACCGAGGCCATGCCCGCAGAGCGCCGGAGCTGCAGCTTTTAGACCAGGGCCTCGGTGACCTTGCCTCCTGCGAAAGCGCTGAGCCGCAGGGAGGCCTCACCGCCGCCGCCTCTCCCAGGGCCTCGCCGCGTCCCTGCGCTCTGCCCGCCCTCGGAAGGGCTGCTTCTCCTTTTCCAGGCAGTTGCTTTTTAAAAATGTTTTTTGAGGGCCAGAGATTCAGCTCAGCGGCCTAAGTGTCTGCCTGGAAAGTGCGAGGTCGTGAGTTCAATCCCCAGCACCAAAAAGGAAAAGAAAAAAAAGGGTTTTTATTTTATTGGAGATAGAGGAATCTAATATACTTAAAATGTCTAATGTAAAACATTGAGATAGAAGCGAAGCGAGTAAATGCAGATTATTGGATTCCTCCGACCTGAACGCGCTCAGGTTCCAAAGGCCAGTTATTTCGCACGGCTCCACGCTGCCGACACAGGTCAGGAGGGTAATCGGGTCATTCATGTGAACGATTTTCTCCTAGTGTATTTCTAATATGTTTGCCCCACTGCTGACCAGTCAAGTCAGTACTGTACTGAGGCCAGCATCTGTCTCCCACCACCAAAGAAAATGATGGAACAATGGTAATTTCCGTGAACTTTCTGTCCCCCAATCTATCACACTCCCAGAGCACAGCCCTCCGTGAGAGCGTTCGTATTTTAGACCCCAGACGGCTTGGTAGTAACTAGGATCGTATGTTTATTATTAACTCCGTGAATAAATCCTTCAAGGTTTATTCACCCTAAATGCCTTTTGGCGCAGCAATTTATTCTGTATTTTTTCAAGAGCTTGTCACCGGCGGGGGTGCACCCAGTGCAGTGCTACCTAACGGTGAGTTAACAGGCGGATTCCAGGCCCTTTCCTTCTGATGAGCGGAGAATCACAACCCGAACGGCAGCTCCATCGGTGGAGGATGACGGGAAGTGGCGCTCAGGGCAAACCTGTGCCCAGAAAAGAGAGGGCACGAACGGAAAACGGCGCCGGGGACAGGAGAGCAAGAGCGCCGCACGCAGGTGACAGCGCACAGCGCCAGCCCCTGCCGCGTGGGGCCCTTGGAATTCACCGGGTCGGCAGCTCAGCCCGGTGCCTGCGGAGCCTCCAGATGTGATTGACAGGAACGACTGACAGGGTCCTGATTCGTCTCAGGGGCTCTCAACACATTCCTGCCCCAGAATTCGCTCGGATCTTAATTATATGCATGGTGTGTATGGAAGTATTCATCTGTACCCGAGGTTTCAGTAGCGTGCAGGTGAGCGATCCAACTCACAGGTTTGCTCCCGCCTGGAGCATCGGAGTTCTTGAGTTATTATGTGATTTTGACCTCTCCTTGGATGATAGAAAAAATCATGGCTGCAGGGTGCTGTTTAAAATTAAACGGATGCAGGCTGGGCGTGGTGGCACACGCCTGTAATCCCAGCACTCCAGAGGCTGAGGCAGGAGGATGTCGGGAGTTTGAGACCAGCCTGGGCTACAAAGTGAGTTCAAGGCCAGCCTGAACTGCATGGTGAGACCCTGTCTCAAAAAATAGGTCTGGAAGCCAGGCGTGGTGGCGCACGCCTTTAATCCCAGCACTCGGGAGGCTGAGGTAGGAGGAGCATTGTGAATTCAATGCCGGCTTGGGCTACAACGTGAGTGCAAGGCCAGCCTGAGCTACACAGTGCGACCCTGCCTCAAAAAACCAGGCCCGGAAGTTTGGCTCAGTGACTTAAGCGCCTGTTTGCCAGGCGCGAGGTTGTGAGTTCAATCCCTGGTGCTGGGCGGGGGGAAACTAGGCCTGGGAGTTTGGCTCAGTGGCTTAAGTGCCTGCCTAGCAGGTGCGAGGTTGAGAGTGTGATCCCCGGTACCACAAAAATAAATAAATAAATAAATAAATAAATAAATAAATAAAAATTAAAAAAAAAAAACTCAGTTCCCACAAGAACTCCCTTAATCGTTCCTGAGGGTGACCCTCCAATGACCCAAAGACCTGTCTCCTACTAGGCTCCAACTCTCGACATTGTCACACTCAGGACCCACTTGCAACGCATGATCCTTTGGGGACAAACTTAAGCAATATCCAAGCATAGCAGGGATGAACGCGCTGGATTGCCACCATCCCTATCAGTCCGTGCATGGTCCTGAGACCGAGGGTTCACTGCCACTCATCAAAATACTTGCACTAAAGCCGGGTGTGGTGGTGCACGCCTGTAATTCCAGCACTCGGGAGACTAGGGGGTCGTTGTGAGTTTGAGACCAGCCTGGGCTATAAAGTGAGTTCAGGGCCAACCTGAACCGCATAGTGAGACCCTGTCTCAAAAAATAAGGCCAGGGATTTAGCTCAATGCCCTGAGCACCTGTTTGGGAGGTGTGAGGTTGTGAGTTTGATCCTTGGTACCAAAAAAAAAAGAAAGAAAAAAATACTTGCACTACTGTTTTCCTTACAGTAGAAGAACGTTCCTCTTTTTTTTCTTTTTGGCGGCACCAGGGATCAAACGCGCAACCTCACACCTGCCAGGGCAGGCGCTTAAGCCACTGAGCCAAACTCCCAGCCCTGGTTTTTTGAGGCAGGGTCACGCTATGTAGCTCAGGCCGGCCTTGCGCTTGCGTTGTAGCCCAAGCCGGCCTCAAACTCACAACACTCCTCCTACCTCAACCTCCCGAGTGCTGGGATTAAAGGAGTGTGCCACCACGCCCGGCTTGTTTGTTGTTTTTTTAAGACAGGATCTCACTGGTTCAGACTGGCCTTAAACTCACTAGGTAGCCCATGCTGACCTCCAAAATCAATGCAATCTTCCTGCTTCAGCCTCTGAGTACTGGGATTACAGATATGCACCACCAGGTCCAGCAGGAATGTTTCTCTTCACCCAAGATTTTTTCCATAAATGAGGAAACAAAGGACAGACGGAAAGGACCAGGGATCGGCTCAGTGGTAGAACACTTGCCTCACATGCCCACAGCGCTGGGTTCGAACCCCAGCCCTACAAGGCACGAACAGAAAAGATGGCCCAAAGGCTGGCGCTGCAGCGTGGGAGCTGGCCTGGTGGGCCTCCGCAGAGAGGAAGGTCAGGCCCGCCCGGTCCCACGCCCTCTCCCTGCGAGCTCCGCGCTGACGATGGACAGCTCCAGGGAAAGCCAGGCGGCCAGGGGCCTGGACGGTGAGGTCCCTAAAGTCCCCTACACTGAGACTCCGAAAGGATAAGCTGAAGTAGAAAGCAAATCACAAACGGTCATATAAGCCTGTGTGCTTTTGCTGCTAAACTCAAAGCGCTTTGGGGTTTCGACTTTGGTGTGAGCAAGGAAAAAGTCAAACCCTAACTGTCATGGGGGGGGCTGGTTATTTTAACAGGTCACTCGCCTCGTGTGTAACCAATAAAAGTAACGGCCCCCCTTTACTGACCTCACCCTAAGCCAACCCCAGGGCCCGTGGCTCTGCCTCCTTCCTAACCGCCCACGCTGGGAAGCAGGAAGCGGAAGCTCAAAGTTTACACAGCTTCCGAAAGCTTCGTGGGCCCTGGGATCCGGACCCAAGTCGGCCGGATTTCACACTCCTTGCGCCAAGGGCGGCAGGTCTGCCACCACTAGTTGGGGCAGGCTGGAGGGACACGGAAGTAGGGACACGAATGGCCAAGTCCACAAGGGGCAGCAGAGATAAGCTAGTGGCAATTCCTGCTGCACTTGGTGTAGATCAGGCTTGCAATAATTACGTGTAAACTGGGCGTGGTGCATGCCTGTAATCCCAGCACTTGGGAGGCTGAGGCAAGAGGATTGCTGCGAATTCAAGGCCAAACTGGGCTGCATAGTGAATTCAAGAACAACCTAGACTACACAGTGAGACCCTGTCTCAAAAAGGTAAAAACAAAAACATAAACGAGAAAAAAAGTGAACAGGAAAGCAATGTTGGGATGACAGAAAAATAAAAAACATCCAGAAAAATCAAGCTTTGAGACGTTAAAAAATGTGCACCCTGTCCCAGGCACTTCCCGTTGGTTCTCTGGGTAAGACTGTCATGAATGATTGACAAGGTGCTGAGTCACCTCGGGGCACCACTATGGCCACTGTCTCTCCCAGAATCCACTCTGATTAAATGACAACGTGAGACGTAGTCTACATCTGTGACTCAGTGGGGAAAAGGCTACTGACGGTCAGGCCACAAGATCTAGCAGGCATGTACTCTGGGTCTCGACTTTTTGAGATTTTCTGGGTCTTTGTTATTTTTATTTCTGCTTCTCTTTTATTTCCTTTTTTTCTTTTTTCTTTTTTTTTATGGTACCGGGGATGGAACTCACCACCTTGTGCCTGCCAGGCAGGTGCTTAAGCCACTGAGCCAAACTCCTGGCCCTAGTTTTTTGAGACAGGGTCACACTATGTAGCTCAGGCTGGCCTTGCACGCACAACGCTCCTCCTACCTCAGCCTCCCGAGTGCTGGGATTAAAGACATGCGCCACCATGCCCGGCTGCTTCTCTTTTATTTCTGCAGTAGGAGGAGGACTGGCCCTGGGGTCTTGCCCAAATTCAAGTAAGTGAAGGGGAATGGTCTCCCAGTCCAATTGTGCTACCTGTCCTAGTTCTAGGGATTGAGCCTAAGACTGAGCCATGCCTCCAGCTCTTCTCTTTTCCTCCCCCCACCCCCTCCTCCTCCTCGTCCTCCTTCTCCTCATCTTCCTCTTCTTTTGAGATAGGGTCTCAGTTCGAAGTTCAGGTTGACCTTGAGCTCACTTTGTAGCCCAACCTGGTCTCGAATTTGCAATGATCCTCCTGCCTCAGCCTCCTGAGTGCTGGGATTACAGGTGTGGGCCACCACACCCAACTCCTTTTCTCTTTTTGAGACAGGGTTTTACTGTGTAGTTCAGGCTAGCCTTGAGCACACTATGTGGCCCGAACTGGCCTTGAATTCAGGATGATTGTACTGTCTCAACCTTATGAGTGCTGGGATTATAGGTATACGCGGCCACACTCAGCTGGTTTCACTTTTTTGAGACAAAGTGTAATTAAATTGTCCAAACTAGCCTCCAGTTTGTCTTGACCAATTCTTTGCTCAGGACAGGAGGAACCACCTGCCTCAGCCTCCTGAGTACCCGGGATTATAAGGTGTGGGTCATTTTGACTTTGGCTCTATAAAGCCATCATGATGATTCGGTTTGTAGTCTGAGAAGGGGAAAGGGCTTCAAAAGCAGTAGATACTTTTGGGAGGGGGTAGAATTGAGCATTATACAAATGTATAAGAGAAAACCAAAAGTCCCACTTTTCTCTTTACTGTCCTGTACCTCCTGGTGTTACTGGGATTCGGGGTGCTACTGTCTCCTTCTATAAAAGTAGTTTCTAGGTTCTTTCTGTTCTAGGGAAAGAATTGATTGAGCCAAGTACAAATAGCGGCAAGGTTTTATATTTATTAAAGCTAGGCAAACTCGGGCGTGGTGGCACACGCTTTTAATCCCAGCACTCTGGAGGGTGAGGTAGGAGGAGTGTTGTGAGTTCGAGGCCGGCTTGGGCTACAACGTGAGCGCAATGCTGGCCTGAGTTACATAGTGCATCCCTGCCTCAAAAAACTAGGGCCGGGAGTTTGGCTCAGTGGCTTAAGCGCCTGTCTGGCAGGTGTGAGGTTGTGAGTTCGATCCCCGGTGCCACACTAGGAGAGCCACTACTGTGAGGAACACGGGTGGAGAGCGAGGCGATCGCCGTTCTTCGTTCTTTTCATATCGCTGCTCCTCGGCCTGGGCGCCCCATTGGCAATCTGCTCAGAAGTCCATGCACAAAGTTTCGGGGATTGTTCTGCGCATGTGTCCTGGAATTGGTAATGAAGAGGTCACCCCCGCTCCCCAGCTAGTCCGCCATCCCCTATTCTCCTGCCACTCTTTCCCTTGAGAGAGAGCCACACATACCCCCGTAGTTCTTTATGGGATGCTCAGGGCGTAGGCATCTCTATCTTCATATAGCTATTTCCTGCGAAAAGGGCTTGTAGGCCTGCCTCCTGGGGATCACGCATGCGCGCTCCACCTGCCTCGGGTGCTCTGGCTCACTGAGTGGGTCGGAGGAAAAGAAACCCGTCAGAAGACAATGAGAAAAGAGAGGCACTGCTGACCATTAAATTGGGAACCTAGAGCCCAAATATGAGGTCAGATTTCCATGCTCCCTGTGGAGGAAAAAGCACGGCAAAGAGGGATGTTAGATAAATTAGAGAGTCCAAGAGCTGCGGCCTGAGCACAAGTGACCACGTTGTGGATCTAATGAAAAATAGGAGCCTTCACGCAGGTGCCAGTTTACACTATGTGAATTAGCCAGTCACGGTGGCACATAACTATAATCCCAGCGCTCGGGAGGCTGAGGCAGGAGGATCATCATGAGTTTGAGGCCAACCTAGGCTACATAGTGAGTTCAAAGCCAGCCTGAACTTCATAGCAAGACCCTATCTCAAAAAATAAAACTAATTAACTGAATGAATAAACTATGGTTAATTAAGGTCATTAGTGACTTTACTTCTCTGTATCCAGAATGGCACTGGAGTCTTGCTGTTTTTTTTTTTTTTTCTCATTTTTGGTACCAGGGATCGAACTCAGAACCTCATGCCTGCCAGGCAGGCACTCACACCACTGAGCTAAATCCCCGGCCCTATTTTTTGAGGCAGGGTCTCACTATGCAGCTCGGGCTAGACTTCAGCTTATTTTGTAGCCCAGGCTGGTCTCAAACTCATAACGATCCTCCTGCCTCAGCCTCCTGAGTGCTGGGATTACAGGTGCGTGCCACCATGCCTGGCTGTGGAGTCTTGCTTTTTGAAGAAGCTCAGGGCTTCCAGAGGTTTATAGGAATAACTTTCTTCCTAGTCCTGTGAAAATTCTAGTGACTACTTTCCGTGTAAGGTTTTTATCACTTTCCACTGCATTCCTTGAGGAAGGACCAGTTTAATGGCTCCTCAGAGACTGGGAGTCAGGTTAGGGTCTGAAGAGGCTATAAGAGTGCCCTTCTTGCCAGGTGCCAGCCTGTATTCCCAGCACTCAGGAGGCTGAGGCAGGAGGAGGATTGCTGAGAGCTTGAGGTCATCCTGTGCTACACAGTGGGTTTAAGGCCAGCCTGGGCTGCAGAGCAATATCCTGTCTCAAAAAAAAAAAAAAAAAAAAGAAAGAATGAAAAGACAAAAAAAGAAAAGAACCCTTCTTACCTCTTTATAAGCCTTTTGGTTTCTTTTCTTTTCTTTTTTTTTTTTTAGTGTACTGGGGCTCAAACTCATAACCTCTCTCAAACTGCCCAGTAGGAGCTTAAGCCACTGAGCCCAAATCCCAGCCCTGGTTTTTTGAGGCAGGGTTGCACTATGTAGTTCAGCCTGGCCTTGCTCACGTTGTTGCCCAAGCCAGTCTCGAACTCACAATGCTCCTCCTACCTCAGCCTCCCTAGTGCTGGTATTACAGGCGTGCGCCACCACACCCGGCTCGGACTTTTGGTTTCTTAAAGAGATTTAGACATGTATCTTTGGTGTCTCTTACAACAAATGACAGCAATCTGCTTGAGAAAATAGACTGTCTCTAGGAGTTGTAGTGTTCCCTGCTTGTACTTTATTTTTTATTTTTATTTTTACTTTTTTGGTACCGGGGATTGAACTGACAACTTCATGTCTGCCAAGCAGATGCTTACGTCACTGAACTAAATCCCCGGCCCTATTCTTTAAGACAGGGTCTTACTATGCAGTTCAGGCTGGCCTTGAACTCACTTTGTAGCCCAGGCTGGCCTCAAACTCACAACGATCCTCCTGCTTCAGCCTCCCGAATGCTGAGATTAAAGGTGTGGGCCACCATGCCCAGCTTCTGCTTGTGCTTTGTAGATGATTATTAGTTAGCAAAGCCCTCTCTCTTAGGATTACTGCAGAAAGGTATATTTAGAGTCTGGTGGATTGAAAACTGATGGTCAACTTAAACACCAGCTGACCTGAATCAGCATGGTGCTGAGTATTGATGGCCCACTTGAGGACTGTTGCCAGCATAAAAAGGAGACCCGGAGAGGAAGAGTTGTTGTTTGGTGCTGTTGGTTCCCCTGTTGCTGTGGGCATCCCTGGAGGAGCATGGCCAGCTTATTTCCTGATACCAACTTGGCTGTTCTCATCATCAGAGGAGCTCAGGAACTTGTCACTGAGAATGGCTGTGGTTCACTTTGGGGGAGCTCTGGTCTTTGCTTTCCCACTTCCTGGCTCCAGAGGGGAAGATGATGTGCTGTTGATTCTCCTGGCTTCCTGATGTGAACTTGGCTGTCCTCATTGTTGGAGGAACTCAGGACCACGTTGTCACTGAGGATGGCTGTGGGGAGCCCTGGTCCTTACTTTGAGCATTGCTTCCTAGTCCTAGTGCACAACCCTCAACCTGTTGGCACAGACTTTCTAGCTTCCACTGCTAACTTTTGGGCCTTCGCAGTGCAGATCCGTGAAACAGACTTGTATAATTCATTGTCATGGGCTCTAAGTCTTCTGCTGGACTCATGCAGGACATTGCTGTGGGATCCAGGCCCTCAGCTACATTCCTTAACCTTAGTGTGTGGACAGATTTTCTGCACTTTCTTTGTATTTGACTCCTTGGGAGACCATTATAAATAATACTATAAATTATGTGTCCGTATGTAATCGTTTTCCTTCCAACCCCTGAGTATGATAGAGTCTCTATAGATATTTCACTTTTTGCCTTTTCTTTTTCTTCTTTTTTCTTTTCTTTTCTTTTTTTTTTTTTTTTTTTTTTTTTTTTTTTTTTTTTTTTGCAGCACCAGGAATTGAACTCACAACCTCGCACCTGTCAGACAGGCACTTAAGTCACTGAGCCAAACTCCCGGCCCTGGTTTTTTGAGACAGGGTCGCACTATGTAGCTCAGGCCAGCCTTGCGCTCATGTTGTAGCCCAAGCCGGCCTCGAACTCACAGCGCTCCACCTACCTCAGCCTCCTGTGTGCTGGTATTAAAGGCATGCATCACCACGCCCGGCTACTTTTTGCCTTTTCCTAATATCAATGCCCAGGTAAAAGCTATGAGCTTTGCTTTTGGAGCAGAGGTCCCTGGGGGGAGGGATTTGCCCTTGATGACCTACTGCAAACTAACAATTGCATAACCTGTCTTTCTTGGACAAAGCTACTTCCATCAGTGAACCCCACCTTTCCAGGGCCTTGGAGGGGCAGCTTTCCTGCTTAGAAATCACCTGCAGGCATCAAAGAGGTAAGACTTGCCTTTAATCCCAGCACTCAGGAGGCTGAGGTAGGTAGAGCATTGTTGAGTTCGAGGCTGGCTTGGGCTACAACTCGAGCGCAAGGCCGGCCTGAGCTACACAGTGCGACCCTTCCTCAAAAAACCAGGGAGGTTGTGAGTTCAATCCCCGGTGCCGCAAAAAACCAAAACAACAACAACAAAAAAGCAAAACAAAGAGGTAAGACTAAGGGTAATAGGACTCTCTATAGTAACCCAAGGGTATCTAACAGCATGGCCTGGTATCCTCCCAAAAGGTAAAATCTGCTTTGGCCTTGGCTGAAATTGTGAATT
>RJWM01034279.1:0-19815 GCA_004363535.1 Dasyprocta punctata | reverse complement strand
TCCGAAGCTGCAGACAAACCTTCCTTTCCTTTAAGGCGAGCAGCTGCTGAGCATCAGTGTTAGGCCGGGCCCAGGAAGCTAAAGATGAACAAGATCATTGAGGCCCCATCTTCCCAGAAACCAGGGCTGTCTTGCCTCAGAGGTGATGGTGGAGACCAGATCCAAAGCCTGCCCAGGACTAACAAGGCCAAGAGCAGGGTGCATGTCCCAGGCACAGGAAATAGCTCACATAAGAGTCTGCACCCAGTGGAGCAGCCGAGGCTCCGGAAAAGGGAAAGGTGGCTGAGACTTAGAGAGTCAGTGGGAGCCAGGCCAAGTTGAATGTCTCCAGTGCCTTCTTCCCAGTTTGGGGCTGAGCTTTATAGTTCAAAATACCTTTCCATCAGCTCTCCCTTAATTTTTCAAACTGTGTATTATGGAGAGAAAATGTATGCTGAGGATTTTTTAATTCGTTTAACTTAAATCATCAGAACACGGTAAAGTATGTTAAAAGCTATTCAGTGTACACTATGGCTTTGTGTGTGTGTGTGTGTGTGTGTGTGTGTGTGTGTGCATGTGTGTGTGACTTTTTGAGACAAGGTCTTGCTCTGTAGTTCAGGATGGCCCTGAACTCACTATATAGCCCAAGTTGGTCTTGAACTCATGGCAATTCTCCTGCCTCAGCCTCCCAAGTGCTGGGATTACAGGTGTGCACCACTAAACCCAGCACCACTATGGTTTTTGATCCATTTTAAACAGATTCCTTGTTTTTTTCTTAATTTTCTCCAAGGATGAGAGAACAAGCTGCCTGAAGTCACCAACAAGCCCAGAGAAGTCTGTCCTAGCTGTGACTTTGGGGGACAATCAGCAGACCCCTGTCCTCTGCTGCCCAGCAGCTGGTGCTGCCACTGCCATCCTTCATAAGACTCTGGGTCTGAGGCAGGAGGGTGTCCAGGCCCTCACAGACTGTGTGCAGAAGCTTTGCAAGAACAGCACCTGGGCCAGCAACCCCCTTACCTCTTGCAAAGGCGAAGCTCAGGAGACCCACCAAAGCACTGCACGGGCAGGCTCAGGTCCTGCCTTGTGCCCATCCAGACATTCTACTGCTCAGGCTGCGTAAGGACCGCCCCAGAGCACCACCAGCTCACTGACCTCAGTTCTTTGGCCCTGCTTCTTCCACCACCCAATCCAGGATCATGCAGAGTGACACTGACCAGGGGTTCAATGTCTGGGTCTCTTCGCCTTCTCCTCTGCCTCTGAGACCAGACAATTGGCTGCAGCTAGTTTGTTCTCTAAGGCAAGGGCAGGGCTGATAGAGGGGTAGAAAAATAAAAGCTTGGAGAAAAGTCCTCAGAAACTTGGCCCACCAGTTGGTCAAGGAATTAATTGGTTGTGCAGGAACAAGGCCACTGTGGAAACTGGCCTTAGAGGGCTGAACTGAGGTCTTAGAGTGAGCTTTGGAGCTCCATAGTCCAGGTTCTGATCCTGGTCCTGCTATTCACCATCAAGGTTCCTTAATGTCTGCAGAGCCCAAGTTCCCACCTGGTCAGATAGGAGGTTGTCAAAGCCGGCCCCTCCCCCAGCAGTAGGCTAAGCTGATCGTAAGCATCCATATGGCAACATGGCGTGGCCCTTCTCACCGATGGCGCCCATACAGTAACCACCAATGGTTACTTGCAGCACCTGCTGGTTGTAGAGTCAGATAAAATGGTGAATGAGTGAAGGGAAGGCCTAGGGTGGGTGAGTACCCAGTGAGTGGTGGTGTGGCTCCATTGCCAGGACTAAGGGAACTGCACACATTGCAACAGCAAGGTCAACACATCCTTGCCGGCTTGAACCACCAGTGGTTCACGCATGACTGTCCCATGCCACCAAGTCAGACAGTCATGCATGTACTACCAGTGATGAAGATCTGCCTGCAGTGAGACATCCAAATTAATATGGCTCCTCTTCCTAATGCACACTCAACTCCAGACCAGTCACCAAGCTTGCTGTCAATGAGGGCAGAAGAAAGTGGCCTGTGTAACTGATGATGTAAATCATCTATTTATGCATTCAATCAGGCAACAAACAGCTGAAGAGATCTACTGTGTGTCAGGTACTATGTGGGGCACAGGGACACAAGGTGCCTGGGATGGCTTTTGTGACTTGAAGGTACCACTGATCCAAAGGAGAAGGTGGCCCTTGAAATGAGGAAGCGGATAGTGCCAGCATAGAGACACAGAGTTGGGAGCAATGACCAGGGAGCATGCAGTTATGCTGGATGGGGTAGGAGGGGTCTAAGGCTTCCCAAGGGCAGAACATGAGCTAAATTTGAAAGATGGTGAGAGGTCAGGAACTCCAAGCAGAAGTAGCGGCATATGCAAAGCCACGACAGCATGGAAAGATATGGCATCACAGGGAAATGGTCACGAGATGTTCACCCAGGGAAGGTGTGATCTCAAAATGGGATATAGGGGACTGTATGAGGAAAGAACATCAGTCATGGAGTGGGAGTGTCCTGACCTGCCTCTCAGCCACTGGGCTGGTCTTGGGCAAGCATCTGGCTTCCCTGATGAGGCCTCCTCTTGAGCATATTGAAGAATCATCAGTTGTGTATTCAACATCTCCCATCAGCCTTCTGGGTAAATATGAGCCTTGTCTAAGACTAGACACACAGGGAGCCCCACAGAGCTGTCACCCTGGGTCCTCCCCTCTGGCTGTACTTCCTGTGCCCCCAAGTTCCCCTCACAGCTAACCAATCTCCTGGAAGCAGCAAGAGCCCTGACTTGTCCTCACTCCCGGGATCCATTGCAAGGGTTATTATCAAGGGTTGGGAGCTTGCAGAGCCTCTCAAAGCTGGGAGGGAGGGATTCTCCTCTGCAAGGGACATGGGGACCTCTTGGCCCAGAATACTATAACATTTGGTCCCAGGGACAGGGGGAGCGGGAAGGTGGTGTGACCCCATGTGTGGACCACCATTTCTCTCCACAATCTCCTCAGCTTGAGGGGTCCCACAGGAGAGGGCAGGAATGCTGAAGCAGAAAGTGTAGCTGCAAGGGCCAGAAGGTCCAGAGAAGAAGGCTGTAGACTCAAGGGAAACTAGGCTGACTTCTGCCCAGATGGAGAATCTGAGGCTTTTCTAGTGGCTGTTTGGAGCAATGGCCAAGTGGTCCAGTCTTTTTTCCCACATGACCTTCACTGGGGTCCAAGAACACTGCAGGCAGCACAGCCCATCCAGCATCCATACTGCAGCTGCCCCGGGGGGCTGT
The DNA here is from genome assembly GCA_004363535.1 of Dasyprocta punctata. Lineage (NCBI taxonomy): Eukaryota > Metazoa > Chordata > Mammalia > Rodentia > Dasyproctidae > Dasyprocta > Dasyprocta punctata. Next base: position 16,585 of record RJWM01034279.1, on the reverse strand, counting down.
GAAGCTTGGCATGTACCAAAGCCAGGAGCCCCAGAAGAGGACCGGAGGGATTCCTAACTCTGAGGGGGTTTTAGTGTTGCATTTATGGATTCATAGATGAGAGACGCGATGTCAGGAACCCAGCTGCCTTCCGTAAGGGTAGGCAGGGTCCTATAATGTGACAGTGACCAGAAACTGCCCAACACAAACTTCAGCTAGAAGTAGCTAATTATTTTTTCTAGGGCAGGAATGGGCACTCGTTTGGCTGTTTCCTTAGTTCTTATCACAGAATGGGTGGTCAACAGATGCTTTTATGCTAATCAATGAATGACCGAATAAAAGAATCACTCATGAGAAAACTTGATCCAGTATCCACCCAGGAGTCAGGTATGAACTGTGATGCCTCCCCAGGACCCTGAGGTCCCCATCATCAGAGAAGACCTGGCCACATCGCAGGCAGGATGGGAAAAGAGTCTGGGACAGGAAAGGTCATTGTGCCCCAGCTCCAACCAATGCCAGAGGTTCAGCAGTATGTTCCTGAGTTCCCTCTGCAGGCTTGCTAATGGCTGCACTGCCCTGCCAGGCTCCTTCCTCCCCGGCAAAGCCCCTCACAGCCTGGCCGGTGGACAGCAGCATACAGGACCTGCTGGCTGGGAGTACAGACACCAACTGACATCACTGCCCCTTTCCTGTCTCCCCCTCATCTGGTCTCCACAGGCCCCAGTCTGCAGTCACCGGGACCTATCTGCATGGGCTCACCTCTCGCCGCACTCAGACTTCACATGTCACCTCCTTCCCCACACCTGAGCCAGCAAGGCCCAAATCCAACAAGCCTTCAGCAAGCAACCTGCGAACGTGTTCATTCAGTCTTCCACGCCACCTCTGAACTGCTGTGGAGGAGATGATGGGGAGGGGGCCCTGGGGAGCCATTCCAGCCTAATGTATCACACGTGCTGAGAAAGGCCAGGCCCGCCGGCATTTGCAGCTCAGCTCCCTGCCCTCTAGGGGCTCCTGGCTCCCATGCATCTTGGCTGAGCCAGAAAGCAGGGGCTGGGAGGCTGGACAAGGAGGTTCCATTCCTCCCAGCAAGGCCACTGGAAGACATAGGCCACACCCTCCAGGCTGTTCCACACAGTTGGAGGATAATTTCTATGTGCAGAATAGCAACTCCCATTTCCAAGCCTATGAAAGGGAGATATTGAAGAGCTCCAGCTGCTGGGTCCAATGCAAAATCCCTCAGTCACTGAATTTAGCACATTCCTGTTGACTTGAACCACTGACAGCCCACGCATGATTATCCCATCTGGCAACATGGGGCATTACCTTTGGGTGGCACAAGCCATTCCGTGGGCTGGTCATGTGTGTACCACCATTGGTACCACCAAAGGGATAGTCATGTATGTATGGTCCTGCCATGAACATGTTAAATCCAAAGTAACACCACTAAGCCACATATTCTAGTTTGCACCAAGCCAGGTACCAGGAAAAGGTGTGTTAAAGGCAGTCTTCACCTGCTAGCTGAAGCACAGCTGTAAACCGGAAGTATGTGATTGTATATTCAAATAAGCACCTACTGTGCATTGAAACTAACCACAGGGGTCTGGTAGGGAAAGTCAGGTAGTGTGCTGAGGCCACACAGAGCACATGGCAAAGTAGGAACCAGCCTCCCCCAGTTGATGCCAACAGTGGTTGTCTTCATAAACAATCTATTAGTGCTTACAAGAGCATGCAGGGCTGGAGCAAGGCTCCTCACAAGACTGCACATGCTCTGAATCAGATGTAATGCAGGACATAGAGTTTTACAAGATTAGCCTACAATGGCTGCCCACAGAGTCAAATATAGAAGAGTGCAAAAGATCTGTCCATGTGCTAGAGATCCAAAGGATCCAGCCAAAGGCCTGGAGCCGACAGCAGTAAGAGTTCGCGTCAGAAGGCCAAAAATCTGCAATGGAAGACCGAGGGGTTTGCACCAAGAGGTTGAAGGGTTGGCACTAGCAGCTGGAGTCTGCGCTGGAGTGCAGTCCTGGAAGCTGAGGAATCTGGGCCAAAGGCCGCGAGATGACGCCCAAGGTGAAGCCAAGGACCAGAGCTCCTCCAAAGAGACTATCAGTCATCCTTGGCAACACACAGGACTGGAGCTTTTCCAAGAAAAATCAGCCACAGTGAAGCTCTTCAGAGGAAAATCACCCACAACAAAGCTCTTCCAAGGATAATCAGTTGAAATCCTTCCCTCCTGTTTTCTTTTCTTTTCTTTTTTTTTTATTTTATAAAAGCAAAAACAGAAAAAAGGTTAGAATACAGAATTTCAAAAAAAAAAAAAAAGAAAGTAAGAAATCAATACTAGTCAATATATTACATATTGTTATCTTAGAAGTAGTTGTTCAAGTTATGAGATCTAGGCATAAAAGTGATCAGACAATCAAACAATGACAACACAAACTATTCTTTCTGATGAACTAACTGAGAATTAGTAGCATAGTTATCTATCTTGCATACTTATACATGCATACAGTTACATGTGTATATCTACAAGCACATAATCTTTTCCTTTCTTCCATTTCTCCTTTCCCCTATCCCAGTTGTTCTTTTTATACTATTCTAACAACAATCCTCCCTAAAGTGGGTCTCCCCCACCCAGAACCGTACAGACTCAATTCAGCTGGGCATTCCCACTCAAATTAACAAATAACCAGTTAACCACCACACACTCACAGGATGAATCTGGTATTGGAACACAGCTCCTATAACACTGACCAAACTAAAAATGCCCTCAGCGGCAGCTCCACACCAGGGCTGTAGCCAGGCCGAGGGTCGTGAGGACCACGCCGGGCAAAGGGAACGTGCGCCTCTGAGCGTTTCTGCCTGTTGTTCCTTACGACCCAACACCTTCCCTAGTCTCATTTTACACTTCCAGAGTGAACCTAGGAAGCCTCCCCTGACTACCCAACCCCCACGCCCCCATCCCATGCTGATACCCTGCAGGGCACTCCCCATGGGGTATGGTGGTTACCTCCTCTTTTGGCTCCCCGATTAAGCCATGAGCTCTCCAAAGCAAAGACTGTGGGAGTTCTAAATTTCTGTGTTGCCTGTGTCCTGCGAAGGGCGTGAAAGAATGAGCAGAAGACTATTTCTGAGATGTAATGGAAGATCTTGTAGGGACTTGCAGTCCAAGTGCTATGGATTCGAATCTCAGCTCCTTCACTTTTTAGGTGTGGGGCCTCAGTTTCTTCATCTGTAAAAGGCAGGGGAGGGCCAGATTCCTTCAAATCGTTTCCCTGAGCATGAAATACGATAAATTTAATAAAGCATAGGCTGTGTGGTTCTTGCCACTAGGAAGAAGCTTATTAAATTCATCGCATCTTTACATTTTACTGCCTTTACCGCCAGGTCACTGCCAAGTCCACCTTCCCTAAGAATCTGATGACTCTAAGGCAAACTTTTATTCACTTCCTGTCCCTCACACAATCAAGCACAGTAGCCCGTTCCTACCACAGGACCTTTGTACCTGCTGTTCCTCCAAATGGGATGCCCCTTCCTCCACCCTGCTCATGGTAGGTACCTGTTCAACTTTTAGGCTCTGGCACAGATGCCACATCCTCACTCAGTCTTCTCCTTTGTAAGTGAAGAGTACTTTCTGTGTTCTCTGCCTCCGCATTGACCACCTCAAACCCTGCTGGTTTCCTCCACAACACTTCAAAAATGTGTCATTACACCATGCATTTGCTCACCCATTCCATGTTAGTCCCAAGAAGGCAGAGGCACAGACAACATCTGCTCTGCCTGACACTTAGTGTGAAGCTCAATGAATGTATGCTAAGTGAATGCTAAATAAATGAACTGCTTAGGCTCCCATCAGCAGAGAAGAGCAGAGGTATGGGCATTTTCAACCAAAGCCACATCCCTGGCAGATGGAAGAGAGTCCCCCACTTCCCTCTATCCCCCAACCTCTGAGAGGCCACACCTGGCTGCCTGCAGCCAGCAAACCTCAGAACCAGCTCACCAGAGACAAATTGGAGGGAGTTCAGAGGAGCAGGCCAAGCAGGATTAAGTGGAGGGAGAGGGTGATTTATAAAGAAAGATAAAAGGGCCTCAGGATGAGTTCCCTAACAGTCTCCAAATGTGTGTGCGCCAGCAGCAGAGCTGACTCTCCCACAGGGGTGCAGAGGTGGTCGCCAGCGAGGATGTGAGGACACCCCTGCCAACCTTGGGCCCTGAGGCTGAGCAAGGTGTCCCCAGGTGCCTCTGGGAGCTTAGATAACAGGGAGCAGGAGGGGGTTTTGAGAACCCAGAGGACAGGGCCTGTCTCCACACTGAGACTGCTCGCCCCATGGGTGAGAAGGAAGATGTCACAGAAATCTATCAGACTGGGGTCTACTAACTGTGGCCTACTGGCTAATTCTGGCCCACTACCTGTTTTTGTAAATAAAGCTTTATTAAAACACAGCCGTGTCCATTTATTTATGTATTACCTATGGTTGCTTTTCAAAGTAATTGCAACAGAGACAATATGGCTTGCCATCTCTAAAAGATTTACTGTCTGGATTTTAAAATTTTTTATTCATTTCTGCAGAACTGGGGATTGAATCCAGAGCCTTCTTGCTGAACTACGATACCAGCCCTTTTTATTTTTTATTTTGGGACAGGATCTCTCTAAGTCACTAAGTTTCCTAGGCTAGGTTGGAACTTGCCTTCCTTCAACCTTCCAGAGTGCTGGAATTACAAATGGATGTCACTTTACCTGACTCTGTTTGATCTTTTACAAAGAGCTCATAGCCCTATTCTGGACCCCTTATTCTTAGGTAATGTACACGTCATTTTGGAAATTGAAGAAAATGTCCACAGAGCCCCAAACTTGTCTTAAATTATTTATTGTTATAGTATTATTGAAATATACACACACAGATAACCATAGGTACAATCACTTAGACTTTCAGTTCTTCCACAACTAGAAAACTAAAAAGTTTCTTGGATTCAATGCCCATGAGTGACAAATATGTTAAAATTACAATTAACAGCATTAGAAGAATGCAGCCAGCCATGTTTCTGCTAACGAGAACTTGCCACCCCAAGCATGGTGGTTGCCAGGGCGCAGGCTGGTTTGCACCAAGGAAGGCCGAGGTCAAGGAGGGCCTTAGTTTTCCCACTTAGCTTCCCTCTGCTGACTGCTGCAAAGCTTGTCACTGACAGCTAGGGCACCATGGCCCTTCAGTGGGTACACATACTCACTCCACCACATCTGAGCTTTCTCCCACTAGCCCAGGAGAATTCAAGAGCATAGTGACTGATACAATAGTGACAATTAACACCTGAGAAGAGACTATGGCTAGGTGGCAGATCACGTGCCTAGCATGCACAAGATCCTTGGTTCCATCCTTAGCACTGGAAACAAAAATTTAAAGAAATCTCTGCAAGTTCTATCTTACAGCTATGCTCAATATAGAAAGTGACCAATTCAGTGAACCAAAAAAAAAAAAAAAAAGTTACATTTTTTTTTTTTTTGCATATTTTTAAGTTTAGTGGTTTGTTCCACTGGTCTCAAGACTCCCGGTTTGAAAAGCACAGATCTAGCTCACTTCTCACCTTTTCCAAATGGGGAAACTGAGTTCCACAGAACGGATGTGACTCACCAAGATCACAGCAGAAGCTGAAACCAAAGCAGGGTTTGAATGTTGATGTCAGTGATGTCTTTCCCAGCCCAGGGTGGGTGGGCCCCTCAGAGTCCCAGAAACAGTGGCTCAGAGCCGTCGTAAGGGCAGAGAATTTTGCTCACTAGGGATGGATCTGAAATGGGTGACCATCAGCTACGGCCACCAACTATGGTGCAAATAGCTTCCTCCAGAGTGGAGAGGGGACTGTGCCCTTCAGGAAAAGCAACCAAGGCAGACTCCAGGATGTGGGGACCACACGCTAACTGGCTGGAATGGCTTCCAGGAGCCCCCAACCAGGCCTTTGGATATAGAAACAACATCAATGGCAGGCCTCTGGTTTGTCCCAAAAAGTGTCAGAGGGACCAACCTGGACTTAGAAAGGACTGGACCATCTGAGCCAAAAAGTTAAGCCAAGCCATCACTGCCCTGGGGAATTGCTCATGCAAAAGGATCATGTGGCTGCCACCTGGGCAGCCGGAGGCCAATGGATTCGCAAACATGGGTGTGACTGCAGTTCAGTTCAGTCCTTTGGGAACCCAGCTCCCAGGGTGCCACACCTGAAGAGAGATTGTAAGCAGCAACACTGGTCGCAGGTTTTGCAGGGGTGCAGCAGCCCAGGCTGTCCCCTCTGTACAGGGAAGACCACTGTCAGTTCAGTAGGAAAGCAGTTTTCGGAACAGAGAAAAGCCAGAGGCACACGTGTCCTCTGCGTTGAGCGCGCCTGTTTAAAACCAAGTTGCTGATTATCTCAGACTGAAGGACAACTCATATTCAGAATACCCAGTACATTTTCAGGAAAGAGCCAGATAGCATTTTAAACTTTGTAGGTCATATATGGTTTTCGTTGCTTATTCTTTTTTTTTAAACAATCATTAAAAATACAAAAACCATTCTTAACTCACATGCAACACAAATTACAGACTGCAGGGCGAATTTGACCCACAGACAGGAGTTGTCAGATCAGTGTTCTAAAATAACACTAAGTTGAAACATTCCCCGCAGGGTCCACTTGGCTTTCCCCCATGAAGCCACGAACACCTGTGGAGAGGTTAAGCTCCCTTTCTCACATTCATACACACAGACACACTTGGGCACACACAGTCACACTTGCATGGATATACAACTCAGGGATTCCACTGGGAAAAATCACATTCCCTGAAAATAACTTTCCAATTTGCAAAGCATATACTGTTTATGGCCTAGGGTTAGTTCAGGGTCAATGTGTTATGGACAAAGCCACAGCGTCCAGGACGTGAGAAGTGAATGACTCGTCCAGTGGGTGTGCAAGGACAAAAGGAGGTCAGGGCTGGGCGGTAGGACCTTGTGATGTAGTCTGAAGATCTCTAAACTGTCCCTCGCAATCCTGGGGCCTTTGAGGATAGGGCCTCTGGAGGTCACCAGTTTAAGTTGCCCAACTAAGTTACTTGGCAAACCAAGTAAGTTGCTCACCTTTACTCTTGCAGGTACAGATTTCCATGTCAGGTTTCAACTGAAGGCAGCACTTCATGGCAAAAAGAGTTGTGTGAATGTTGAAACTCAGTACCTTCTAGCCAATTGCTTTATGTCTGGCCTTTCTGAGTTCCAGCAAGACCGGCCCATATGTCCACCTATCTATTAAAGTGGAGGGGAAGCAGCTGTCACTGGACAGAGCAGGTACTCTCTGATTTGTTACAGTCCCCACCTCTCCCTATTGTCTTATACTAACCTGTTTCACTAACTTTCAGTACCTTCCTGGAGTCTGAACACAACATTGTTTCAGCTGCCATCAAATAAATCTATGATCCCTGAACAGCAGTAGTCACTAATTTAGCAAAGTCAGTACTTGGCAATGCCTCAAGATCCAAAATCCTGGCCTAGCAATAGCAATACCTGAGTCCTGCCAGTCTCAGGTAACCTTTGACTAATACAGATTTCTTTTCATCTCGTGGATTTATTTATATCCCCCTATGTCCCCAAAAGTATTTCAGGGAACTTATAAACATGCATATAACACAATAAAATTTTTTGAACAGATTTAAAAAGTCAGAGGGAAGGAAAATCAGATGAGAATGGCAAGATGAGGCCAGAAAAAAATTATTCAACAAGGTCTGCACAGTTTTTAATGATAAGCAGAGATTTTGGTGTTAGGATGATTAGTGGAAGCTACATATGGAACCTCATTTAGCAAAGAGCTAAAGAAATTCATTTAAACAACAGCGGCAAAAGAAAGGAAAGCAGCAAAAAAGGAATGGACTTCAAACCAAAGCCTAGACTTCAAAAGTATCAGTCAAGGAAAAAATGAGAACCACACAGTACCATTGCCCATCCCAAGAAGCCATTTGGGGGTCAACGAAACCCCAGAACTGTTCACTTGTCTCCTCAGATCTGGAGCAAAGCCAATCCAAAGGGAATGCCCAACTTTCCCTCCACTGACTGGAGAAAAGTAGGAAAGATTGCAGGGGAGAAACAGGAAAAATGGGGACATGATCAGAGCCTGACTCCCACTGGTACAAGTAAGGGTTCCAGGCTGGTGGACTGGGGAGATTGTTCAAAGCCAAGGAGACACTGGACATAGTATACAATCCCCAGCCAGTCGTGATGAGCCTGACAGAGGATACTGAGCAAAATTCCAAAAGAGGGAATCTAGCAAAGGAGATGAACACTTGTGACAAAGCAGCATGCAGATATTTATAGGAGCTTTATTTATAAACAACCATAAGTAGAAACAACTCAAATGTTCATCTGCTGGAGAATAGATATGCAGGTAAAACTGTGTAATGGACTAACACTTGGCAATAAGAACAAACTATTAATTCATGAACCATATGGATGAGTCTCAAAAGCATAATGCTAATTGAAAGAGTCCAGACACAGAAGGTTACACACTGTATGATTTCATTTTTAAACTATCCTGAAAAGAAGCAAAACTATAGAGACAAGAACCAAATCAGTGGTTGCTGGAGACCAGGGGTTAGAGAGGAGGACTGATGACAAAGACGCGTGAAGGAACTTGGTGAGATAATGGAAATAATGTGCATCTTGATGGTGATGGCAACTGTACAATCGTACACATTTGCCAAAATTCACAGGGCTGTAGGCAAAGAAAAAGGTGGATTTTTTTCTATGTAAATAATACTTCGATTAACCTAAGTTTAAAAAAAAATAGTGTAGCCAAAGGGGAAAAAAAAATCAAACCATCCTCAATTACAATAGAAAAAGTCAAGAAGCTAACCACACTCCATTAGATGAAAATCAGTGTCTACAGAGTGCTGCTCACACAGAAACTAAGTGAAAGGAATGTCAGCTAGGAGAGTCAGCCCAGTTGATGGAGTTTCCTTCCTTCTGAGGGAGAAAGAGACACGGCCAGCAAAGACAGCTGTGAGTATCCTGGGCAAGAAACATAAGCGAAACCACAGGAGAAAATTCTTCACAGTGCTTTAGTTGAGGAAAACTGCAATAGGAATGTGAATCCAATGTTTTAAATAGAATTCAAAATCGCCACTATGCCCCACTGGAAAGGGCTAAGAGTAAAAAGATTGACAATGCTAAATGTTGCTAAGGATGTGGAGCAACTGGAACCTTCAAACATTGCTGGTGGTAGTGTAATGTAACACAACAATTTGGGAAATGTTATGGGAGTATCTTATAAAACTAAATGCATATCTACCCTATTGTTTAATAATACCAATCCCAGGCATTTGTCCATGGTCAATGAAAGCATGTGTTCATAAAAGAACTTGCTCAAGAATGTTCCTAGCAGCTTTCTTGGTTATAGTCATCAACTGGAAACGTCCAAGCTGTCCATCAACAAGAGAATGAATGAACAAATTGTAATCCATTCATACTATGGGAAGCTACTAAACATTAAAAAGGAACTAACTATGGATAAAGGCAACAATAAAGATGAGTTCAGAAAATATTATGCTGAGTGAAGACACCTCAAGCCAAAGAATACCTACAGCATTATTCTACTTATTTGAAGTTCTATGAAAAGCAAAACTAACTCTATGGTAGAAAAAAATCACAGCAGATGTTCTTAAGCAGCTAGGAGTAGCCAGCTGATGAACGTAGGTCCTGTTGTTCCTTCTAGGTAGCAGGTAGAGATTGGCTGAGAAGAGGCAGGAAGGAAATGTCTGAGGTGATATTATATAACTTGATGGCATTTGGAAGTATAAAGTATATAGTAAATATAGTATAAAGTATACACAGTATGAAGTATGTATCTTAAAATTCACCAAATGTATATTTTATCATTGTGCATATCACGTATGTAAACTTTATCTCAAAAGAAGACCTGTGATAGCTATATGACAGAGCAAGTTAAAGCTGAAAGCAAAAATCTAGGTAATACATATGTGGTTGTAGTACATTCTTTCACCTTTTCTCTGTGTGTGAAACTTTTGAGAATACATTTTTGGGAAAAATGCTTCAAATGTTACACTTAACAGTTGTATACATCATTATACACAAATTTTACATCAAAGGGGAAAATGCCATACACAAATAATAAACTCCAGTCAATGATGTCTATGATGAAGTGTTTAGAAGAATGTACACCAATGTCAACTTTGGTTTTAAATCCTAGAAAAAAATACAATGAATGAATAGATTGATGGGAGAACTTGTTAACAGGCACATGACAAAGCAAGTAGAGTGAAATTTTAATTGCAGAATCTGTGTAGTGAGTATATGTATAGCCACTATAAATTCCTTTAAATTTTCTTAATCTTTGAAATTTTCCATATAAAATTAGTGAGATCAGAAAATTATGACACTAAAGGGAAATGGAGAATACAACCAAAGGAAGTAAACTGCAGCCTGAACAACAGAATTAAAAATATATAATTAAAACCAGCAAGACAGGCACAGGTATGGTTTAAAATCAAGTTACTAGCACAGAGGGAAAGCCTGGGTAATCACAAAGCACATACATAAAAAAGACAAAGAAATCAGAGCAAAGAGAATCCAACATGAGATAATTAGTGTTCAGAAACAGAGAAGCTGCAAGATGAAGAAAGGAGTGAATGAGGGAGCACTGAATGATATGAGACAGCTCTGTCTGATGTGGAGAAAGAATTGAATCCACAACACATAGTATTATGGAAAAGAGAGCATTCAGAATGTTCAACTGTAATATTTCCTAATTAAATAATGTCACTTCAATAAAGTCATGACAACTCCTTAAGACTCCAGGCAGTAAAAACAAATGACCAATAAGAGGAAGTAGCAGCCTCTCTCAGACCACTGCAGGCAATACCAACATCCCAGACCATAGAGCAAGGGTGCTTCATTCATAAGAACATGAGGAAGCCCTGCTCAGGCAGAAAGCAGCAGATACACTCATGTGTGGAAGGAATTAAAAGATAGACATTTAAAAACCATTCAGGGAGTACAGGATCTCCTTCCAAAACTGTATGACCATGAAATCCAACCAATCCAATCAAAAGATACATCAACACTGAGGATGCAGAGGTAGAAAAAGTACAGCCAAGGCAATAGAATCTACTTAAACACTGAATAAACCTTTTATGGCTTGTCCAGATGTCTCCCCAAAGCTTCATGTGCTTATAGGTAGGGTTTTGAGGAGGTGGATGGATCTAGGGTATATGAATATGGATTAAGGGTGTGTGATAACAAAATTAGTTTAGTATAGTTCTGGATGTGGATAGTAGAAGCCCTACCGTTAGTGTGGGTGTCACCAATCAGCAGATTTTAGTCTGGATGAGACAAAAGGGAAAGGGAGGCTCGCTTCTAGTTGCCCCCGCCTGTCCAGTCATGGACTGTCTGTCCTCTGCAATGCTCCCTTGCCATTCTGCCTTGCCTGGGAGCCAGCCAACTATGGTCTAAAACCTCTACAAACCAAAAGCCAACATAGACCTTTCCTATTTAACTTGTGGGTGTCAGGTATTTTGTCTCAGCAATGAAAACGTAACCATGACAAACCCTAAGCCACCATGTGAAATATGCACATCTTATAAATTTTCCAAAAATGCTGGGTGTGGAGGGTGAGCACATTCATGTTCATGGCACAGTGGTGACTGAGAGCAGCTGAAGTGAAATGAGCAGCTAGCAAGTCAGAATACTCCAGCCTCAGTGTTTTCTCCATGATCTCTTTGCTTAACCTCAGAGACCTGTTAGAAAACAGTTTGTCTCGTGGTGAAAGGATGTGTTTACAGTTCACCACCTTCCTTTAGCCTCTTTTTCTTCTTTTAAATTCAAGTAAAATGAACTTTACGGGTTTATGTTAAAAAGAACATGCACAATTCATGTATTATCTTTTTCATGAAAGAGTTTCTGTAAACCATTTGTAGATAGGTGATAGATAGATAGATAAAATAGAAAGAGATCAGTATAGGTAAGTAGATAAACGGATATACAGAAGTGTGTTCATGAATATATATGAACTTACACACAGGGAATAGTGCCTGGAATATTTTCACCTAATGGTCGTATTTGGAGTGATTTTTAAACTTTCTTTTTTCATATATGTATATATATACACATAGTTTACTTATTAAAGTCAATAAGGCAACAAGAGGCATTATGGTAGCTATTGTTGATTTCCTATTATCTTGTTTTGATGCCCTATATCACTTTTGCTGTTTTGTTTTGATTGGATTTATTTGGTTTTATTTTGTTTGGTTTTATTCTCTTGGAAAAAAAAAACATAAAAAAAAAAAGAAAAGGAAAAATCAATAGGGTGATTTTGGAGGGAGTGGTACCAGGGATCAAACTCACGACCTCACACTTGCCAGCTTATGCTGCTGAGCTAAATCCCCAGCCCCAAGGTGATTTTCTTTTTACTTTTTCTGATTTCTTAAGAAAATGTTCAGCCCTGAGCTTCCTAGCAGTCAAAGAAAAACACAACAGCAATCAATTACAATTATATATGCATGGAACTACCAGATTAAAGCAAGCCCATTCAAGAAAGTATACAGCAGTTCTCAGTTGAGTTGCCACATCTGCAGGCCCTAGGAGTTGTCCAAGGAGATACTGACTAGAGTGGAATGAGGATTCCAGCTGTCTTCAGTAGCCCAGCAAGGGACTGCACCGCCAGTGCCCTAGCCCACCACTCCATCCTCTCCAAGAACATGGAGCAATGTGCTCATCTGCACCAGTAAGAGAAAATTCCAGGTGGCCATTAACTATGAACTCTGGCTAGCAAGAGAGATGCTTTTCTGGAATTTATTCTCAGCAGCTTGTGATTTTCCCTTGAAGTGAGCCCAGCTTTTCCATTTACTCCTTTCCTCCTGATCTCAGGGCACATACTCTGTGCTACAGTCACAAACACTTACCTGTAGATCTCACACTGGTCACCTCTGCTTTCTCGCTCACTGCTCTTGTCGACATCTCTATTGAGATCACACATCCCACCAGGGTCAGTGAACAGGTTGCTTCCCCTAGAGAACCTCACCTGCCCTCCAGAAGAGAAAGATGGAATAAGGGCCTGCCTCCAAAAAAATTACAGTGTATAAGCACCTGATGATAATAGGCTCGTCCATGCCACCACTTGTAAGAATTATGTGTCAATATTGTCATTTCAGGTAATCAGACATGAGACTGTAGAAGACTTATGTCCTATCTCTCTATGTTCATCTCTAATCATCTGGTCTGGCCTTGTCATTTACTTTGACCACAGGGACATTAGGAATCATGGCACAACCAGGGTCTTAAAAAGTGATAGCATATTGGAAGATTCCTCCCTTCCTCCCCTTTGAATCCAAGCTTTGTGGTGTGGGCAACGCTGGGCTGGAAGATGAGAGATGACATGGAGAGAAGCTTCAGCTATCCTAACCATCCCAAATGAGGCCATCATTGACAAGACAGCTCCAGTCAAAACTCCAAACTAACCAGAAGCATGAGAAGACAAAGCAACAAAATTGCCTCCTGAAACTCCCAACTCCTCTAAAGCTGGTCCATAGAACGTGGAGGGAGGGAAAATCAAAAGCCTCTCATCTGAATTATTTGAAAGGATAATAGAGGCATTGAAATAACAGACCAATAAATTGTTTGATGAGTGTAAAGAAAATATAAGTAAACAGATAATGGACCTAATAAAACAATCAGTGAATCTATGAAACACACTAATAAAAAGTTAGCTGAGCTAATAAAATGATATAAAAGGTGAATGCCCAGCATAGAAATGAATAAGAATCCATAAAAAGGTAACAAACAGAAATTCAAGACATTAAAACTTCTATCAAAATATGGGCAGAAGTGACCAGGTTGAGGACAGAGTGTCAGAACTAGAAGACAGGGAAGGTGTCAGTGACCAATGAATGAGAGATACCTTATAAACAATAAGAGAACATGGAAAAATGGGTCTAACAGCTGCTAGATGGTGCAAAGAAGATGAATCTAAGATTACTTGAAATTGGTAAAAAAATTAGAAAAAAATGGCATAAAAAATCTGTTTACAGAAATAATAGCAGAGGATTTTCCAAATATGGGAAAATAATTTAACATAAAAATAAATGAGTAATGTAGAACCCCAGATAACCATGGTCACAAAAGAACCTCTCCATGACACATCAAACTCAAAATCCCAGAAGTCCCACACAAGCACAGAATCTTAAAAGATTCTTAAAAGCACAGAGGCACAGAATCTTAAAAGTGGTTAGAAAAAAGCAACAAATCACTTAAAAAGGTAAGCCTACTAAAATTATAGCCTACTTCTCAACACAAACCTTAAGGCTAAGAGAGCTTGGAGTGAAATGTTTCAAGCCTTGAAAGAAAACAACATCCAATCCAGATTGACATATCTTGTGAAATTTTCAAAATTGACTGAGAAGTTAGACATTTCCATGGTAAAGGGCAATTAAAGAAATTCATGACAAGCAAATGAGCACTCAAAAAAATTCTCAAGAATATTCTAGAACTATATAATGGGGGACTGGGGATATAGCTCAGTGGCACAAGCACCTACCTGGCAAGTACGAGGTTGTGAGTTCAATCCCAGGTACTAAAAAAATAAAATAATAAAATAAAATTAATTTAAAATTTAAAAAAGGACTGGTGATGTAGTTCAGCAATAGAACCTTTAAAAAAAGAAAAGAAAGAAATAGATAATGAAGCTAAAAACACCAAAATGTTCAATAGAATGAATACACCAGGAGTGATGAATAGTTGAGTAAAAGGGAAGGGAAGAAAATCAGCAGGGAAAAGTAATGCAATAACAGAAATTAAATTAATACCTTTCAGTAATAACTCTCAATGTGAATGGTCTCAATTTCCCAATCAAAAGACAGAGACTGGCAGAATAGATCAAGAAACAAAATCCAATGGTGTGCTGAATATAAGAAACACATTTAATTTAAGAAACTCACAGACTAAAAATCAAATGATGGAAAACAGTATTTCATGCAACTGAAACCCAAAAACAAGCAGGAGCAGCTATCCTATTTTCAGAAAAAGTGGACTTCAAATTAAAACTGATCAGAAGAGGCCAAAAAAAGACATCAAATATTGGGAGAGAAAAATTCAAGGGCCGGGGGATATAGCTCAGTGGTACAGCACCCACCTTGCAAGGGTGAGGTTGTGAGTTTGGTTCCTGGTACCAAAAAAAGAGAGAGAGAAAGAGAAAGGGAGGAAGAACAATTCAACAGAAACACACAATTATATGTGCACTAAATACTGGCACACCCAACTTTATAAAACAGAAAACAATAGACAATCCCCAAATAAAGACTCAATCAAAAGATGGGGAACCAAAATGAAAACACATTTCTCATTGACTGTCAGAGAGATTCAAATTAAAACAACACTGAAATTCCATTTCATTCCAGAAAGAATGGTTATGTTCAAGAAATCAAATAATAACAAATGCTGATGTGGCTGGAAGAGAAAAAGAACACTTCTGTGTTGCTGGTGGGCATGTAAACAGGTACAACCACTATGAAAATCAGTATGGAAATGTCTTAAAAAACTCAAACTAGAAATTCTATTTGATCCAGCTATTCCCCTTCTAGGTATTTTCAGAAAGAGTTAAAGATGTCATATTACAGCGATACATGCATATTCATATTCATAGCAGCACAGGGCTGGGGATTTAGCTCAGTGGCACAAGTGCCTGCCTGGCAAATGCAAGGTCATGAGTTTGATCCCTGGTAACAAAAAGAAAAATCCATATTTATAGCAGCACAATTCATAATAACTAAATTTTGGAAGTAAATATATATGTCCATCAACAGCTGAATATATAAAGAAAATGTGTTCATACATAATGGAGTACAGTATTACTCTACCGTAAAGATGGATAAATTTAGTAATTTGTAAGTAAATATATGCACCTTGAGATCATAATGTCAAATGAAATGAATCAGTCACACAAATTGAAATATTTCATTGTTTCCCTTATATGAGATACCCAAAATACAAAAAAGAGAAAAATAAAAGGCAAACAATAGGAAATTGACAGATAGATTTTGTTCAAATGGGAAAAGGATCTATACGTGGGGGAGGGAAAAGGGATAAAAAAGAATTAATTTGTGTTATGTGCATGTACCACTCCCTCACAAAGAATGTAATCATTATGTAATATAAACATGTACTAATAAAAAATAAAAGCTGGAAAAAATTAAAAAGAAATTGGCATCTAGAATTTGACAAGTTCAAGATAAAAATAAATTTATTTTCATAGTTTTTAGACTTGGTTTTCAAAATAAAGCCTGAGTCAAATCGTAAAAGCCTCATTTCCTATGAAATATTGTTTCTCATGTTAAGTGGCCTTGGTCTAAAGTGGCATTTTCAGATGTGATGACCCATCAGTGAGGAAGAGGACTCATGAGGAAGGACCCTGTCATCACATTAGTGTGAGTGTTACGGAGAGTCAGAGATCTGAAGGACCACCCTCTCCTTAGTTACTCTAGAGAAGCTATGACTGTGCTGCAATAGGAAACTGGAGAGGAGGTACAAGCAAATGGGCATGATCACAGAACTAAAGAAAACTAGCATAAATGGAGGCAGGAGAAAGGAAAGTG
>RJWM01034278.1:0-11634 GCA_004363535.1 Dasyprocta punctata | reverse complement strand
GAAAAAAAAAATGTTTTTATTAAGATAGGGACTGAAGAATCAAGAAGCCAAAGCATGCCTTCCCAAGAGCCAAGGACAGCTGCCATGGGGAGTCGGAAGAGAATCAAGAAGCCAAGACACCCCTTCCTGTGGGCCAACCGGTGTGCAGGCTGAGACAAGAAGAGCAACACACACACACACACAGAGGAAGTCAAGCTGAGATGATCGGAACTGAAGTAAAAAAATAGCTGAATGCTTGTATTGTTTGATTGACTGCAGACCTAAGGCTGGTGGTCTGGGCATCTATTTGGAGGAGAACAATATGCAGTGTGGCAACTGTGGGGGAATTTCCTTCTGTCTTAGTTTTGAAATCCAATGCTTTGTTCTGTTTTATTGTTTTGTTTTATTCCTGTATCTGGTAACCTGAGCAACTATTTTGAAGATAACAATATGCAACATAACAATTGTTAAATTCCTATCATCTTGTTTTGAAAACCTATATAGCTATTGTTTTTTTTTTTTTTTTTGTGGTGGTGGTGGTTGTTTTGATTTGTTTGCTTCTTGGTTTTTCTGGGTTTTTTTTCTTTAAAATTAAAAAAAAATTGGGACTGAGCGGTAGCTGAGTGGTACAGCATATGCTTAGCATGTGTGTGGCCCTAGGTTCAATCCCAAGCACACCTTCCAAGAACAGCTACAGATATGGTTCTTCCTAGCCATGGAAGTCAGACCCTCAGATCACTCTTCGAAGAGAAAAAAGATCATAAAGTGTGACGTTACTGCAGCATTGAGCCATGGAGACTTTAGGATCTGCCTCATGTCCAAGGTGGGGCTGTGCCCTTCCCAGGAACCTGTCAGACAGAGGCTTCAGAACAGGACTGGGGGCGTTAGCCACTTCTCCCCAGCACAGCTCTGCTCCCAGTGCACCTAGCAACCCTGCTGGGTTGGCTGAGAATTCCCCAGAACTGTGCAGGCTGTCGCTCCTCCCATCCACACTCCCCTCCTTCTCCCCTCCGTTCACAAGGGTCAGACCTGCGCTGTGATCTGAAAGCTTCTCCTGGACCCTCCTGCACTCTGCTCCTTTTATCTCTCATAGGCATTTCCCAAATAAATTTTTTACAATTCCTGCACTGAGCTGGGCATGGTGGTGCACGTTTTTAATCCCAGCACTTGGGAGGCTGAGGTAGGTGGAGCGTTGTGAGTTCAAGGCCGACCTGGGCTACAATGTGAGTGCAAGGCCGGCCTGAGCTACATAGTGCGACCCTGCCTCAAAAAACTAGGGCTGGGAGTTTGGCTCAGCAGCTTAAGCACCTGTCTGGCAGGCGTGATGCTGTGAGTTCGATCCCTGGTGCTGCAAAAACAAAAAACAAACATACAATTCCTGCACTGAAAATCGTGTTACAGAAGCCTGAGCAGAAGGTTTTGTGATACGTGGACACTGGGTAGAATCTCTAAAGTGTGCCACATTAGTAGAGGGACTAAATTATCCCTACACTGAAGACAACTCTATATCTGCCCTAATAAATGTGAAGGGAACCATTTGAAAGGATCAGCTGATTTCAAGAAACTGTGTGCCAGAACAGACTGCAACACTATTCGAAGGATTGCAACAAAATCAAACATTCAAAAGTGTAAAATTGACAGTGTCCAATATCCAATCATAAATCACTAGGCAAGCAAACAATCAGGGAAATGTTACTCAGAATCAAGACAAAAAGACTGCTGGGACTATGGCAAAGTGGTGAGCAGCAGGGAAAGAACCTCTCTGAGATTGGCGTCCAGATGCTAGAATATAGCAATGTGAGGAAGTGAAGCAAAGATGCAAAGTGAGAACTAAAGCCCAGGGGGGAAGTGAAAAGGCAGAGTTCGGTGAAGAAGGAAGTGGCAGGACTCACTTCATGGAAGGGGCTGCTCAAACCTGCAGACACACAGTAACTACTGGCCACCTTAGAGGCCTCCACAGAGAAACGCAGAGCACAGCAGCACGTGCAGTGGCTAGTGAGTTATTCAGGTTCAGATGTCCCCCCAGAGAGGGCGACTGGCCAGTGGCCATCCTGGAGAGGAGCCAGCTGAGCTCAGAGCTCAGAACAGGTGTGAGCCAACTCCATCCAGAAACCCCCAGTGCAGGATGAGGCCCCCAAGTTTGAGTTCAGGGATCCAAGTTCAAGCTGACAGGAGGTACACAGAGTGCTACAGGCTGAAGATACTGGGTCCCAGCCCCGCAGCCAGGAATCAGCCTGAATCTCAGGGGCCCAGAGGCACAGGCTTGCTGGGATTATCCATTACCTCACTGTAAAGCCACAGCTGGCTTGCTGAGAATGATCGACTCAGATCTGGACTCTGTCTGCCCACGTTGTCTCCCAGTGACAACAGAGACACACCTTGAAGTGGACGTTTTTTGTCTTTTTTTTTCCTAGTTTTTGTTTTGTTTTTCTTGATTGCTTGTTCATGTTTTTATATGAGTGTGAACATGGTTTATATTTTTTGGTTGTTGTGTTGATGTTCTGTTCTTGTTTTTATTTCTTCCTTCAGTCTTTCCCTCCTGTCTTCTTCACCAGTTTCTCAAAGTTTGCATTATCTTCCTCTGTCCTCCAGCCTTGCTTCTAATCTCTTCCTCTTCTTCAATTTCTCTGTTTTTCCTCCTAACCCCTTGTCAACATTGACCCCTGAGGATGAAAATCATCATATTGAGGGCTTGCATACTGTATACAATTATTTGGCTTGTTTTAGATCTTGTTATATAACTACAAATGTAGTCTGTGTGGTTAAAGGTGGCAAATTAATAGTTACCACAGTTTGTCATTTTCTAGGCTGGGTTTGATGCTATTGTTATTGTTGATTATGCTACTCTAGCCAAGGTGACATAATTGTTCTAGTCACTTGTTTTTCCTGGTGAACCATGACTGAGACTGTCTATAGGTCATAAGCAACACCATAGACCAGCACCAAACAATTGGGGCCTGGACCAAATAGGCAGCAACTTCTCATCTCCAATAGGTAGAAGAGGTAGGATCTTGCCACGGACTCAAAACCCAAAAGCCAGCTACACCTAGAAGACATCTTGGAGAAGTAGTTAATTCCTAAAAGTGCTAAATACTAGCAATAAAGCTACTTGCCATAAGCAATTTACAAGCATCAACATAGATTAAACTAAAACAAAAAAAAAAATAAAGAAAGAAAGAAAAAAGCAAAAGAAAAAGCAAAGAAAAGAAAATGAGAAGACACTTAAATAAGGTGCAACCCCAAACTTCCAGCTGAACAAAGGTAAACCCTGGTGGCAATGAGGTGGAACAATCCAAAAGCCACCCATCTCACTTCTCTGAAGGGTAACAGAAAGCAACAAAGCAGATCAATGAGGCTCTAGAAAAAATCAAATTAGAAATAATTTCTCAGATCACTACAGAGATGGTGACCATAATGAAACACATGCTTAGTGACTCTAGAGAAGATATAGATAAAAAAAAAAATAGAGAAGCTTAGGAAACCATGAATACCCCACAGAGGAAAGAAATGGAATCTGTGAAACATTCAAACAGATACCCAGGAGATTAAAAATTCCATTGTAAGTATATGCAGCAGAATGAGCCAATGTGAGAACAGAATTCAGATTTGGAAGACAGGATTGTGGTTAGCAATCATGAAAATAAAGATTTCTTAAAAATAGCAAAGGATCATGAGAAATAAATCCAGTAGCTGCTAGATGATGCAAGGAACAATAATGTAAGATTGATCAGAGTCAATGAAAAAGAAATAGCACAAATGACATAAAAAACCTGTTCACAGAAGTCAGGGCAGAAAACTTCGCAAGCAGGAAAAATGAATTTGACACACAGATAAGTGAGGTGTATAGAACGCCACTTAGCCATGATCAAAAAAAAAAAAAAAACACATTGAAGCATATAATAGTCAAGATTCTAGAAATTCAACATGAGAACAGAATATTAAAATCTGGAGAAAGGCAGCAGATAGCACTTCAACAGCACCCCCAGGGGCAACCATGATATCCATAATCAGCACTGGCTAGAAGAACCAGTCTCACTTCAGAGAAATTGCAGCCAATGCGAGGAGTACCTGGGTCCCCAGTACCCATTTGCCCAGAAGAACCCAGGAATATGTCAAGACAAAGAAGCAAAAGGGATTCTCTGGCCTCCAATTCAAGCAGAGCAAGTCCAGGAGATGCAAACGCAGAAGAGATTGGGAGTCCCACAACTGAAGTTTCTGAGGCGATGGCAACTGAAGTAAAGAAACAACTTCAAGAGGCTATAAAAGAAATTAGAACAGACGTAGTAACTCAACTAAAAGAAGAAATGAAAAACAATAAAAGAACTGCTAGGTAACTCTAAAGGAGACACAGATGAAACAATGGAGCATGGGAAAATGAGGGAAACCTGGAATAAACAATACAAAAAAGATTTAGAATACATGAAACAGATTCAAAGAGACAGCCAGGAAATCAAAAACTCCAATCAAAGTTGGCAAAACCACTTGAAAGAAACTAAAGATGGACTTTCAGACCTTGAAGATAGGTTTGTAGCTTGTGATTGTGAAAGGGAAGTTCTCTTAAAAATAACAAGGAACCTGGAAGTAATAATATAATGGCTGCAAGACAACCCAAAGAAACATAACTTAAGAATAAAAGGTGTGAGTGAAAAAGCAGGGGTCAGTACAAATGAAATTAAAAGTCTACTTACAGAAATAATTTTAGAAAACTCCAAGCATGGGAAAAGGAACTTCCAGGTAAGTGAAGCATATGGAACTCCAGCTAACTGTAACCAAAATGAATCTATACCCAGACATATAATAATCAAGATCCCAGAAATTCAACACAAGAGCAGAATATTAAATGCTATTAGAGAGAAGAAACAGATCACCTACAAAGGAATACCCATCAGAATCACAACAGACTTCTCAACACTAACTGTCAGATCAAGAAGAGCTTGGAGTGAAGTATTTCAAGCCCTGAAAGAAAACAACTTCCAACCCAGATTGATGTACCCTGCAAAACTGTCTTTCAGCATTAATGGAAAAACAAGATACTTCCACAACAAAGAACAACTGAAGGAATTTATGACCACCAAGCCAACCCTACAAAGAATACTGAAGGACATTTTAGAGAGAGATAAAAAAGACCACAGTTCAGAAGCAGTGGCAGAGGGATATTGTTGAGCAGGCCAGACAATTGAATAGAGAGGAAAAGTGGGCAGCCAACTGCAGGAAAGTGGTGTGGCAGAGACGAGGCAGTGCATGTTGGCCTTAACCATTAACATAGATGGCCTCAATCCACCAATGGAAAGAAACACAGGCAGAGTGGATCAGGAGACAGGATCCACCAATATGCTTTATACAAGAAACACATTAAACTTGAAAGGGGGTTCATAGACTGAAAGTCAAAAGAGAGAGAACAATGCTGTATGTGACAGGGAACCAGAAAGAAGTGGGGGTTGCTTGTCCATTAGCTACATAGTGGACAAGAACGATATGGCATTTTTATCCAATGGAAAGTTACTCAGCTATAAAGAAAAATAACCTCAAGCCTCTTGTAGCTACATGGATACAATTTAAGATCATGTTCATGGATTAAATGGCCCAGGGCCACATGGATGAGCATCATGTTATCTCCTTAGTACAAAAAAAACTAAAGGAGTTAGTAGGATTCAAAATACACAATACATACTGTAAAAACGAAATGAGAGGAAGTGTCTAAAAAGGGCAGGCAGTGGCCACTGTTAATCTATCATTGGGATTTGAGTCCTGTATTGTTTTCATTGAGCTGTTTAGTTTGGTCTTATTCTATTTCTGTTTGCCTAATTTTATTATATTTGATGGCATAGACAGCTATTTCAAAGATAACAAAACACATTATGGTAGCCATTATTGATATCTGATCACCATGTTTTGAAACCTTATATTGCTTTCATTGCTTTGTTTTGAGTGATTTTATCCTATTTTGGTTTGTTTGTATTATAACTAATGATGTAAGCAACTGCTTAGAAGATAACATGAGGCATTATAGTAATCGGTGTTGTTTTACTATATATTGCTTCCATTGTTTTGTTTTTCATTGGTTTTATCCTGCACTATTTTGTTTGATTGTATTGTGCTTGATGGTATGGGCAGTTATTTTGAAGATAACAAGAGGTATTATAAGGGGAAAGGAGGAAAGAAGGAAGGGGAAAGGAAAAAAACATAAATTTGTATGTAGGTATACATAAGATAGTTAAAATGACTATACTACTAAGTGCATTAGTTATTGAGAAAGAACAGTTAATACTCATATGATTAGATCAATTTTACGTGTCTATATCTGTTAATCTAAACAACCCCTTTGAAGGTAACAATATGCAATATTACAACCACTGTCAAATTCCAATCATCTCACTTTGTAAACCTATAATGCTATTGTATTGGCTTTGTTGTTGTTGTTTGTCTCTTTTGCTTTTTGTTTTTCTTTTCTGTGTCCATTTTCTCTTAAATAAAAAAGAAAAGAAAACAAAAAATAAATCAATCAATAACAAATGCTGTTGGGGCTATGGGGGAAAAAAAACCCTTCTCCACTGTTGGTGGGAGTGTAGCCTGGTGCAACCACTGTGGAAATCAGTGCGAAGATTCCTACAACTAGTGGTTTCATTTGACCCAGCTGTTCTGCTTCTTGGTATCTTCTCAAAAGATTTAAAAGCATCATACCACACCAATACATATACGTCCAAGTTTATAGCAGCACAGCTTGTAATAACTAGTTTGTAAAATCTTGGAAACAGCCCAAATGCCCATCAACCAATGCGTGGATAAAGAAGATGTGATTCATTTATATAATAGAATACTACTCTGCTATAAAGAAGAATAAGCTTGAGACATTTTCAGCTAAATGGATGCACCTTGAGACCATACACTTCAGTGAAATAAACTAGACATGCATGCTCAAATAGTGCATGGTTTCTCATGTGAGAAAGTAAAAGTGTAGGTAAGTATCAAAATGTATAATAGGTACTGGGAAATGGGAAGAAAATGCTCAAATGAGAAGGAGAATGAGGAAGGGGGGGAGAAGAAAGGAAAAAAGACAAAAAATAGAAGAAAAAATGGAAAGAAAGATTTAGTAAATAGAGAGAGGAAGGGAGGTAAGTGAGGGGTGGGCAATGGGAAAAAAAGAAACAGCAGAATATATCACTTACAGGTACCAACTCTTGATGAACATTATTATGTATATATAAAATGCACCAATAAAAGAAAAAAATTATTTTTAGCACACATCTGAAATCCAAGCACTCTAGGAGGCTGAGGCAGGAAGATTACAAGTTCAAGCCCAGCCTGAGAAACTTCATGACTTAATGAGACTTTGTCACAAAATTTTGAAAAAAAGTGCCACAAAAAGTTTTAAAATCTTAGAACCACAAATGAAAAACGTCTGGTACAATATAATACAAAATCCAGGAAGCACAGAGAGAAAAAAGACCAAAAACCACACAGTGCCTCAGTGATTGTGATCAACATCAAGAATACTAACCTATGTGTATTGGAGTCCACCCCAAAAAAACAAGGAAATTTATTTGAAGATATTACGATCAAAAGTTTTCCAAATGTGATGAGCACTACAGACCCACAGAACCAAGAATCTCAGCTCCAAGTGATACACATAAAGAAAACCATACTGCGACAAATCAGGAAACGTTATGCACAGGGAAGGACAATGTGCATGACAGGAACTTCTCACCAGAAAAACTCGCAGGCCAGGAGAGGCTGAGGCAGCACCCTTAGAGTACTAAAAGGAAAGACTGAAGCTAGGTGATGTTGTGCAATGAAGATAGCACATGAACAAGAACTGGGAGAATTCATTGCTGGTACACTCACGTTCTGAGTAATATTAAATGAAGTTCCTCAGGCAAAAAGAAAATGATACTGGTTGGTTTGATCATAGCCCATCTCCTGTTAATTAATATAAACTCCCAGAGATTAAAGGGAATCACATACGTACGCATGCACGCACACACTTCTTACATTTTAGAAAGTATGTATAACATTTAGCTCAGTCTTGTCAAATATGCAATTAGTCAAGTTCTCACCATATAAAATTTATTTTTTGTTCATCAGTAAAACAAGAAAAAAATCAGGAGAAGTGGGAATTGGTTTACTTATTAATTCACAAAAGAGAATTTGCTAATGAAATGTATTGAAGCTATAAAAGATAGTAGGTAGATTTTGTAGGCCCAGTGCCTATAAGTAGGTCATGAAACCTAAATAATATTAAATACTTTGAGGGTTATAGCAGACTCTTACATTCACAGTCTCACTTTATTAACAAATATCCACTGTGAAGTACAATAATTCATTAAAATTAAGACCCTCTGCCACACAATTACTTCAAAAATATAAAACTCCCTGACATAGTTATAGGAAGCTCTGAGATAACCCCAGTGCTGGGCTCTGGGTGATACCCATGTGCTGCACAGTCCCTTTCTTTGAGTGTCTGTTGGGCTTACCGGCTCACGACTAATAATCAGAATACGGCAGAAGTAATAATGTGCCATTTAAAATCAAGTTATAAAAAAGCCCGGCTTCTCTTTTGCTGTCTTTCTCATCCTTGCTCTCTTGCTCTGTCTTATTGGCCCTATGGAAGCTGCCATGCCATGAGTCAGCTAAATGGAAAACCCTGCAACCAACCACAAGAATGAGCTCCTCGGCTGACCTTGTGCCCCACCCGTTGAGTCACTGGATGAGATGACACCCTTCATCAATAGCTTGAATGTAGCCTTAAGAGACAGCTTGAGCCTGAGGCACCCAAATAATCTACACTCAGGGTTCTGACCCATTTTGAATGATTTTAAACTTCTAAGAATTGGGAGACTTTTGCTACACGGCAATAGATAACAAATACAGCTACCATCTACCACTTTAAATGTCTCATTCATGAAGAAATTCTTAATGTAGAGGAAAACAGTTGTGCACCACAGTGTTTTTGAGAATCAGTCAACAAAGGGCAACTTATTACATCCCAATTCAAAACTTGGCACTATGAATCATTCAATCATTGTCACCAATGTAATACAGGGAACAGAGATTACTAGGCACCAAAGGAACAGCTCCATTATTCCAACTCCAGTTACCACTGTGTAAACTTAGAGAATTGTTAACATCTATTAGAAGAGATCCGGAGCAATGTATTTGATAGCTTATGCCAAGTTCAAGTTAAACTACGTTCTACCCACACTAATGGGT
This sequence comes from Dasyprocta punctata, assembly GCA_004363535.1. NCBI lineage: Eukaryota > Metazoa > Chordata > Mammalia > Rodentia > Dasyproctidae > Dasyprocta > Dasyprocta punctata. Next base: position 2,448 of record RJWM01034278.1, on the reverse strand, counting down.
AGAATGACACAATGACTCACTACTTCTCCCACTGAGCAGAGCTGTGCACAACCCTTTTTGGCCATCTGGCTAAGACAGCACCTTGGGAACTAATAACCTAGGCTTCCCTGGGACATAATAATTATAGCAGACTAATCCATGTGACTCCTGATGGCTGAATAACCACATCTGTGCTGGAGCCACAAGACAAAGAGGATAATGATTAAAATAACATGGGCAGAGCTGCTTCAAGTTTGTAATATTATGTGTCATTCACAGTTACACTTGCTTCTCACCATTTGCTTCTTGTGCACTAGCTGTTATTTTTATTATTAGCTTGGTTTACCATGCTGCCTTCTTTGCCATGTATCTAAGACAGGGTTTTGATCACTCTAGAATTCAAGGACAGTTTGCCAGAAACAGAGTAGCTGTTGATCCCCTGAGCCATGAAACGCCTGCATGTCAAGTAAATCTTTCCACCATAATGAGAAAAATTCTAGTGCCCTCTTTCCCGAGATTACCTTTGGCTGGACTTTGAGATTATTTCTATTCCATGTTGCTTAAGACATTTTGTGTGTGTGTCTGGGGGGGGGCTGTTGCTTTATTCTGGCTTAAGAGCCAAATTCTCTGGGCCAACAGCTACCTTTCCCCACCAGCCCCTTAAAAGAAATTGGCCCTATTTGTTATCAGAGGAGGAGGTGACCTAGTGGTGTGCAGATGACAGCCTACTGTGGAATTTTCACCTCCCAGTGAAGTTTATGGCCCTATTCACCGCAGCACCAAAAGCCTCCCAGAAAAAGAATCAGCAGGTAGTCTATTTCTGTCTGGAAAATGATGGGTAGCCAGAGCTAAAATGTGCGCATTCACATCTGCTGAAAGCCAGATGCCAAAGAATCAACATACTCTCGTGTTTTCATGTCGCAGAAAGTCAGAAGCTGCCGTGAGAGGCCAGCTTTGGCAGTCACGCTGCGCTCCACTGAAATACACACCTTGATCTGCCACAGCTTTGTTTCCTGCTCAGCTATTTGCTCCAAGTTCTCCTAGCGCTGATGGCGTAGTTTGTGGACCAAGCTAACCTGGTTTTAAGAATCCCTCAAGTGGTGTGAACCTAGCGTCGGGTTCTTGGTGGCACCAGATATTTTTCATGAGTGTTTTGGGTTAGGAGACAGTATCCTAAGGTAGGACGTTTTGGCACAGATCACAAGTGATGTTCCACTTTCCATTCTACTATATTTCTTCTATATTGGAACTCTTGATTTTAAGCTGGGCACGCAGCCATCTGAAATAAAACTGTTTCTCAGTAGCTTACCAGGCGATGTAGCCAAGTGTCTATATTGTGATCAATGAAATGGAAGCCGAAGTGTTATGTGCAACATCTGGGAAGTGTCCTGCTGACTGGAATACAGATCAGATGACTGGAGCACAAAGAGCCATCCTAATCCATGAGGTAGAATTTGTATGCAGAGGACCGCAGAGAGACAGGATAGAGCAGCTTGACCCCTGACACCGTGGAGTGATAGATAAAGCAGCCCTAAACTATCTCCAGACTTCATGTACTAATTTGGATTTCTTCTCACAGAAGAACTTCATTTTAATAAAGCAACGTAGCGTCATATGCTCCGTGTGTGCACATGTGGGTGTCGGGTCCAGTCACCCAGCCTCTACCCGCTCATTTTAGCCTCATTCTGACTTCTTGCAGAGAGCTGCCCCTCCCGCTGTCGCGGTGGTGTCACTGTGATGTGACCCTGGGGAGGTCAACGCAGGGGCCCACCCTCTCCTTGGTGGATTCAAGGGGGCACGAGGAGGTGCGTCCTCCCGGGTCCTTCTCCGTCGTCCTGTTTCAGTGCAGGATAACCTAAAGCTCAGCCCCGAAGCCTCTCTAGTTCTTCCCCCTGCTCCCCCACGCGGGTTTCCGCCGCGTCTCTGCACTGATGAGGGGTGAAACACGAACCCAGCCGGAGCCTCGGCTCGGAGCCCGCACCCTGGCTTGGGGAGGACCCAGGCAGCAGTGAGCGACACGCTGGGGCGAGAACAGTGCGGTGCGAGGCGGTAGACAGGCGCTGGTGGTGACACGGGATTGCACGGTGCTCTGGCCCACGCGGGGGCTCAGCCAGGCCCTGTGGAGAGACGCGCAGGAGGCAGAGGCCGGCGCAGGAGCTCGGAGCCGAGGCCCTGAGGCGGAGGCCGGACATGCGCAGCTGCCGCACCCTGGTTTTCTAATCTCGGCCCCGTCCCCCCACAACCCCAAGCCGAAGCCAGAAGCTGTAAGGTCAAAAGATTTCTGAATCTAACTTTTCATTCTATCAAGAATAAGGATATTTTTGGCTTATTTATATATACCAATAGAATGATCCAAAAGAAAAGAAAATGTTGGTGAGATAGGAAAAACAGGAGCAATGTCTTTAAGTAGAGCAACGTCTGCCCCCTGCCCCCATTCGCCTACCGGCCTGCGGGCTAACAATCAAGGGC